>VBVQ01003725.1:0-17536 GCA_011636635.1 Tetramorium simillimum
TTTTATAACTTTTCTCTCTTTTTCAGCGTAAAATCTATCACTCCGACTTTATTTCAGTGTGTACTTTAATTCTGTAAAGCCAAAAAAAATTGGCGAGGAAACAACAAATTAGTATCTTGTAGGTAAAAAAGGAAGGTTTAGGATCCCCTTAAGCATTTATATTTTCGATTCATCTCCAACCTTCACAGAATCTCATAGGGTAGACCGAAGCGAATAGGATCAAAATAAGAATTGAGATCATACATTTGTTACATTCATCAAGACATACACTTAACCACGTAAAATACAAATAATTAGGTGTATTGATGAATGTAACAAATACGATCTACCCTATTTATCACATTCTCTTATTTCACTTTTCCTATTCAGATCACAGTGTGGCAGGTGTGTGATTCCTGAATGTTGATCTATAAACATGTATCGTAGAAAAAATTTCGCAATTTTTCACGAAAAATGTTACGTCATGAAATGGCGACCTCTGAATACGGCAAAGAGATGTTTATATAGATTACTTTATCGACAATTATCTCGTTCTTATAATCACGATTTAATAAATTCAATTTAAAAAATATGTAGCGATTTCATAGTGATTTGCATTCGACTTGTCTTCTCAAGCGCACCATACTTTCAAATTATCATTTCACACGCGAAATCGAGAGATCGAATTTGACAAGTTCCCATTGTACATACAAAACAACATATTTTTTTCGCATTGAGATGAAAGAATAGTCAATTTTAAAAGATTCGCATCCGGAAGCTCAAATCATCGGAAGTCTGACAGTAATCGCTTCGATTTACATTTGATGGTTGTAAAACATTTCAAACAAATATATTTCAAAAACAGCAACGATCTGATACTTTTAACAAAAGCATCGTTGTAATCCCACATTTTACTCTTCTTCAATTCGCGTTCGCTATATTAATCCGCAATCGTAATAAAACTGGACGAATTCGGACGTTTTTGCTGATTAATTGACGAATAAAAGGTTATTTATCAGCAAATGATTCTTTCGCGGCCACACTTTTCTTTCAATTAAATTTCCAAATTTAAGAATAATTTCACTGCCTATTAAATGGATGGATTTAAAATTTATAAGCAGAATACGATCCAAAGACACTCGAAAGCAAAAAAAATAATTTACATTTTATAAAATCTATTTTTCTTGAAATATGTATAAATATACAATATCAGTTTAAATATGTATACATATGTATATACATGTATAAATTTTTAAATTTAATTATAATTTTAAAGAATAATTTTAAAGAATTCTCCTAAAGAAGAAGAAGATATCATAGAGCCGCCGCAATTTAAAGGATGAAAAATTAAGATTTGACGACTCGATTCGCCCTAAAAATCATGGAGAGTAAATCCTGAATTTACCTTGGGCCCCTTGAAGAAGAACTGCGGCAATTCCGAGGGGGTTGCCCGTACTCTGAATCTGAGCCTGGGTCTGAGTCTGGGTCTGAGTCTGGTTCGGGACCTGTTTGTTCACCATAGTTGTGGCCGCGCCGACCGCTCTGGAGAACGCGGACATTGTCGCGGGACTGCCCGGAGGTGTACCTTGGGACGAGCCAAGAGCTTTCGTTTCGAAGGGAGAGCTTTTCTTTTTGAGAGGGATAGCGCATCAATCAGCAGCAATACGAGTGAAAAACGGAAAACAGGTCATAAAGCGCAAACGGTAAGAAGCAAATTCTGCGAGACGACTGCTGTCGCGACGCGACCTTCAACCTTTATTTGAATGCGATATCAAGAATGATACGCGAAGAGAAAACGTACGAAGAGAGCACAAACGGTCTGGGCATCGATCAATTATTATTATTATTATTATACAAAGGGCGCGTTCGAAATAATGCCAAGTCGCGAAGCCACATCTCGCTAATTGGATCGGGTCATACAACGGGTTATTATCGAGCTATTATAATTTATGTTACTCGTAAACGGATTAACACACTGTCGAGCAACATCAACCTGACGAATGTCATGACAAACGCCCTAAAATTAGTTCTTAGAAAGGAGAAATATTCCTTCAAGACCAGACAGAAATAAAGAATTGGTAAAATGAAAGCTTAAATGTTAGCAGAAAGATTAGTTTGAGAAATTTGTTCAGAAGAAGCAAAAGAAGAAAATTTAATTTGTTATAAACGGTCGGAATCAATGTTTGTTATAGATTATAGGAAAAGAGAGAAAGAGATCAATCAACGGCGTCAATTATTTGCGTATAGCAATGGCCTTGTATAAGTAGAACGAGAATGTGATCCCGCGTAAATTTTCGCTCATGCGTTCTAGGCAAGGTTTATTCTTGAAATAGAATTCTAAAGGCGCGTTCATATATATACAATATACAATATATATATATATATATATATATATATATATATATATAATCGTACGTAGCGTTTAACCGCAATGAAAGTTTTGCACATTGACATTGTTACAGGCCACCGATCGGTATATACAACACTCCCGCGTACTCTTGATCTGCGAATTCTTTCTAGCCATTTTCAGAGTAGATTTATTTCCGATATTTTGTACTTGTTGAAGGATAATTGATAATTCAGATTTAAATTTGAAAATGAGTGTAAATTTATTTTCAATTAAACTTTGGCAAAAATTTAATTTATGAGCACGCGCCAAAGGTATTATAGGTAAGTTAAATCTTCCAAGTCTCTTCAGATACTCGCTTTTTAGTAAGAAGAGATGAATTTATATATGTATTCGTTGTACAAAATAAACAAGATTTGCAGAAGTGACCGTTATTACAGAACAAATTCTTGAAGAAAAAACGTTTACTGCCAATTAAATAAGTACTGCCGATATTAAACAAGTGCCAACACGGGGACAAAGTATAACGCAACCTTACGAAAAGGATACAAATATATAAATTTGTAACAAAATTTTAACGAAATGTAACAAAGAACCGAAACTTCCAGAGACTCACCGTAATTTTCTGTGTATTTGGATGAACTTGGTATGATATTAGCCGACATCGCGATAACGTTTTAGAAAACGTTTTCACTAAATCGCACACGGAGGGCACACCACGTTATCGGAATAACGATACATTATTGAATGTAAGGAGGCGAAGAAAATAAATCCTTCTCGTAACACCGAAAAATTTGCGAAATAGTCGGCACGGCGAAACCGAAAATCGAAAGGCGAGCTTTTGTCGAGCGCGACTCAATTCACTCGCGAGGTAAGTCCAATGTACGACGACGTCTTGAACCGCTGCCGATCTATTTTCAAGTAATGCCAAGTGGCCAGGTATTTTTGTTGACAGTACGTCTCAAGCGCGCGCGCGAGACGTACTGTCCAAGTGGAGCTGCGATGCCTTCCGCGAGAAAATTTCTCGATTCCATGGGAAAAAAAAAATATATTTATTCGTGTACGTTTTCATTGTCGATGAAAACTTGTCAAAATTTCTCTCGAGTTCGTTGAAAATACAAAAGCGAAAGTTCAAAAGTCCCTCGTATTGCGCGAGAGAAATCAAGATATGTATATATTCTGAAAATAATATCTACGCTGATAACACGTCGCATGTATATTTTTCCTCATATTAATTCAGATGAGACGTGTAAACATATTATTGCGCGGTGAGATGAAATAAAATGTATAATTATCGTTGCAGAATTCTCAGAATCGAATCCAGCTTTGTTTCGACTGCATGATTAACTTTACATAAGCTTAAACCATCCGCGCCTGAGCTTATATCTGAGAGTGAGCTTCCCGCGTTACTTAGGACGTTAGTTGGAATTATAAATCGAGTTAATTATAACTTTCGAGTTAATTATCACTGTAGCGCCGCCTTCATGCCGCTTTTATTACAACATAGTTATAACTAATTTCGCGACAACGACTTCATTATATATACACATTTACATACCCTATGACTGCGATAAGAACCGACGATCATAGTCGATACTAGCTAGTCATTTTATTATTTCTAGCTTTCATTTTAATCAATTTTATTTAAATTTAATTTCACGATTGCGATTATAAATCTCAATAACGCAATTACTTGCTTTGAAAAAAAAGGAGAAAAAAATTAGTTTTAAGTATGCATGATTTATAATCATGGAGATTACGTAAAAAAAATAAAAATAAAAAACGTTGCGTTTTCTCTTTGCTTTTCTTTCCGTACAAGATTCAAAAATTCTTTCTCGTTTTATGATTTCGTCGTATACGAAATATCAATTTGAAAAGTTAGGTTTTTACCTAATTGTGGGTGAGCATAATCACATTCACGGTTCTAATAATTAGCCAATGCGAAATGGTGTGCCTAATTGTAATAGATGGAAATTGGGAGAATTAATAATCGTAGGTAAAATTAGTAATAATGAGATAACGGGGTAATGGAGTAAATTAATATTTGCATCACAATTAAATTAAACAGAGACGCAGGTCTAAATGCAGTGATTCAAAGAATATGTCGTTCTGACATTCGTAATGCACGTCGTGGGATTCGACGAACAGTTTGATTAATGTCAATCACAATGATTCACCAGACAATATAATCTCTAGCCGCACTTGCATTAGCTATGAGATGCAGTCTCGCTGTCGCGAAGCGTGTCAAGAGAGGGCACAGGAGGATCCTCAGTATGGACCGTAGGATAAATTTTAGATCGATTAGAAAGGGACCCATGTACATAAAAAGAAAAAGAAAGAAAGTAAGTAAGTATTATTACCAAAGAGTTATTCGAAATGTTATTCTCGACGAGAGAGACGAAAGGAGAGACGGTAAATCCGCCATACAATTTCGCAGAAGCGGCAACAGAAAGGGTGCAAAAGCTCGGGCACGAAACTGGGCACGAAGCCTCTCGTGAGATCGGCCCTCTCCCACCCGTGATGATACACGGATCAACCTTTTCCCGCTAATATCTCCAGTCTCCTGCGGCGACTTGTAGAGATAAAAGCGTTACACGCATCGTGGTCGATTTCTTAAATGTATCGGAAATTGAAACCGATCGCTTTTAAAGTGGATAAAGTGCGAAAAAATAACGACCCATACATTCATATTATAAATTCCTCTTTGGGAAGAGTTACGATATTACGCTGCTTAAGAGATCACACCATTCGATTTAAGCTGCTGTAATTGATATCATTCTCAGTGCAATCGCATTAATCTGCTGACGCGTGATTTTTGTCAGAATCCAAGCGATCATGTAAATTGTCGTTCATCTAAATATTCTAAATTTTGCGTGCAGCAAGTTCTATGTAAATGTACTCAAAGACCATACTTTTTATAGGTTAAATTTTCTATTATACAACTATAAAAGAATTTATATTAAAGTAAATTAAAAATTCGATTTATCATCGCGCACAGAATATTCGTTTCAAGCATAACATAAACATACTGCAAATAATCAACTTTCTCAAAGAATAATTAATTTCATTATTTAATTAATAATTTCACATAACAGCAATTATTAATATAATAAATAATTAATTATGTAATTATATATATATATATTTTTTTCATTTGCATATAGTACAAAACACAGTTCGCCACGTTCAAACTTTGCTTGTTGCAATGTCACGATACTGCAAAGCTGTATTAACCGCCAGAGATATCGTCGCAATTATCATTAGTTGCAGTTAATTCTTGACATCGATTGTCGGTTGTGATGACTTTAAGCTCGATTAAAAGTATTCTCTAATATTTTATATATGAAAAAAAAAGAGTTCGCGTAAAATAAGAACAATCCATCTTTCTACAAAACAAAGATAATTTTCGTTTTGCACACTTTATCGATTATTATTCGAGAATGTATCAGTCGCGACAACGTAAAATTATCTCTCCACATGTTCGCTTGGACAAAGTGCCCGTATGGGTTTGAAAACACTATCGGACAAAAATTAACTTTTTCTTATCCGCGGCAACAAAGACAAGTATTTTCGGATAAATTTGAGGTCGCTGAATCCAAATCTGGCCATAAAATGTGCCCATCATGTCAGGTTTTTGAGATATCTTAATTTAAAAAGTCAAAAATAGCCTATTTTGAGCATGTTGTGACTAAAATAGCGCAAAAACCAAAGCGGTACTTCAATGCGCTCAAATTTCTTTAACATGCAATATTTTGGCAATAGTCCTATAGTTTTCGACGTATTTTTTTATGCTGAATTTAAATATGTTGGAGATTTTGATTGGTTTCTGCGCTATTTCAGTCACAACATATTCAAAATAACCTATTTTTGACTTTTTAAATTAAGATATTTCAAAAACCTGACGTAATGGGCAAATTTTACGTAATGGCCAGATTTGGATTCAGCGACCTCAAATTTACCAGAAAATACTTGTCTTTGTTGCCACGGTTAACCCTTGCCGGACAGTGTAATGTATGAAATGTATTACGAAAGAACATACACGAATTTTATCCAAAGAGAGAAATATTCGTCCCCGATGCGTGATAACATATTGATGGCGATTGTCCCGATAAAAATACAAAAAATTTCATAAATGTTATATACAATAAACAAGAACATTACGTGATAAACAAGATAAAAATTATAATATACCATAGAGTTGTGCATTGGTAAATTATGTCTTTCACAATAATGTAATAGTATATTTTCAGATTTTTGCAAAGTGACTCATAGAGTCCTTCTAGTCCTTCTTTCATATCGGTTTCTAAAATAATTAAAATCAATTAGGATATTTTCTATTCAATTGAATGTTGAAAGTACGGATGAGAGAGGCCAATACAATCGCGCGACGTTTACAAAGTAATGCACAATAGATAAGTATATACGTATATATACACGCCTAGTTTTATACATATACATGTATATATACACATATATTGTGTTTGTTTGTGTGCATATATATATATATACATATATATATATATGTATATATAAAATACACAGAAGGAGAGACTATGAAAACGTTTCTCAGTCTCGAGAGTTGGTTTTACCTTCGGGTTCTTTGGCAATGACCGTGCTGCTCCGGTCGACGCCGCCCTTCTTATCCTCTGTACAACATACACACATACATCACGTATACGATATACAAATATACAAACAGTTTATATCATTACATAACGCTTAAGATATTTCGATATACGAAATATTGATAAAGTCACGTCGCTGGATGAAAAGCTATAGGCTTATTTTCCTCGATTTATCTAATATTTATGTATATAAATCAACACAATATCGCTTCCTTATCAAACGAGTACATTGCAGAAAAGTGAAGCTTAAACACAAATAACAAATTGTTAAAATTTCACCAGAACAAATCGCTTCTTTTTCAGTTAACCGTTAACTTGTAACATTTGAAGATAAATTTTTCTGACCGAACATCCTAAGAAAGAAAGAAAAATATATTTCATAATTGATATTAATGAATTATGTCAATGGAAATATTCAGCGAATAAAATAGCGAGAAAACAGATTAAATTAATCAATCACCATATAAACATATAAATATACAAGTATATAAATATAAAATATGCAGACAATGAGATAGACAATAGTATATGTATATCATAGATTCATAGAAGCAGTAGGCAGAAATTCGTTTTTTTTTTTCATTTTTCCGCAGTGTATTCGAAACGTAAATAAGAAAGGTCTTCAATAGCTGCACTAATCAAACTTATAGATTCTTATGAAAAAAGCAGAAAATGATCAAGTTCCATAATGCTGACATTCGTATTTTTCATTGCGTATTTGATGTCGTTAATGATAAATAACGATCACTAAGCAGCACAGACATAGAGATATATGTATATGTATACGAGAGAAATGACATAATTGGTAAATATTAAATATCACACAATAGCTATTTATATGTATCTATTGTAAAATAAATATTCGTTAGAATAATGTAAAAGATAAATGTGAATCATCGTCAATTATAAAATCATTAAATACTGATTTTTTTTACAATAAGAGATCAAACGACTGGATGAAGGCTCTCACAATCAATAGAGAATCGCCAAAAGACAATTTTAAAGAAACTTTTTCCACGAGAGTCAATAAAAAGGGACATTTTCAATAATACTATGCTTTTATGCTTTCGTACAAAATTTTCATGACGATGTAAATATTCCCAGCGCCGACCACTTTAAATCTCAATGAAGCGCCCGTACAAAAGTATAGAATATATCGTTACATTCTTCGTGGCATTTTTCGTCAGCAATTTTGTCATAAATAATAACGTGAGTTATGATAGTCGTGCTTTTATTACCTATACAATTACCTGCGTACTTGATAATTTGTGAGAAATTATTGTACGATGACAAGAAAAATTCCCTCGTATAAAGCACAGGAGGTCATTACTTTACGCCGAGTATTAATCGCGCAAATTGATGGCAATCGATCTCTTGTATACAGAACCACGACTACCTAAGCTGCGACAACACTTAATATATTGCGGTAATAAGTGTAACGTAGCAGAGTGAGGGCGTAACGAAATATAGAGTATCGTTTGTGACCGACGAAAATGTAACAATCGTATCACAATTCAAATATCTTTTCTTTTTTCTTCTTTCTTTTTATTTGTGGGAACTACGGGAAGACGTGCGGTGTCGTTACCACACACATCGGAACTACAATATATATATATGTATATTATCGGTTGATAATCGGGACAGTGCTGGAAAGTGCACTTTACAATAAGAACGTGCATACGTCGATGAAACACGTATCGATCGTATCTCGAGTAGTAAAAAGGGAAGTAAAGAAAAAAATTGTGATGCGTGCAAATCGAGCCGATCGTACGGTTTTAACATGATCGCGATATTTGACGAAAAATTATGTGTACTAATAAATATTGATAGTTACTATAAGTTAAAAGATTAAAAGTCTCAACAATTGCTTTTGATGTATAACGACAAACGTTTTCTTGTCATTGGAATATCAGATTCTTTTAAAATTATTTTTGGAACATACATTGATGTTATAAAAGTAATTTTTAATCCTCTCAAACGCTATCTTGACACTATTTTATCTTTCCGAACGAAACCAGAGATTGAATATTATATTATTATCCGCAATTCTTCAAAAATATAAATAATCTACCAAAACTTCGAGATCTATCTGCGTTTAATGCAATTGTTTTGACGCTAAAAACAAATGCGAAATTCATGTAGTACATACATATATATGTACATTGAATATTTAATTTAATTTGTATGTAAAATATAAAATTTAAAAATTATAATATGAAATTAATGGAATCGTACATAAAACTTGACATTTATTTTTGATTAAAAATAAATTGAAAAGAAAAAGTATTAAAAGAAATCTATGGCTATGTCATTAAATTGTAATTCTTCCCTTTCTTTCTCTTATGCCACAGTCTTCTCGACACGCGGTTCGAGACTTTGCAAAAAGCCGTACGATGGCGAGCAAGCGTGCGATAGGCGGGAAACACATGCGAGAAATTGGATTGACACATAAAAAAGAAGCAACCGAAAGAGACGGAAGTGAATGGAGTCAATTCCTAGTCGGCACTGTTGCATGAGTGAAGGGTGAATGGGAACTGTGGTGGAATTCAGTTTGCGGATCAAGCGAATGACAAAAGGGTGGGAGGGAGGCGCGTAAAGGTGAAAAGACAGGGATAGTGAGGCAAGCGCTAGAGCGAAAAGAAGGGAGACGGAAGTACAACGGGCTGGTGTTCATAAATCCATAACACTGGGCTAAACATCAAGAGTCAAGATTTGTGACGACGACAGAGAGAGAGAGAGAGAGAGAGAGAGAGAGAGAGAGAGAGAGAGAGAGAGAGATATGTTGGATATTTGTTCGTTTCTTCATTTGTTCGTTTCTTCATTTGTTCGTTCGATGTATGCGTATTGATGCGTGCGTATTAGTGCGTATGTGTGCGTACGTACGCGCGCATTTACATACATACATGTATTTGCATACATATGATTTCAAATTTGTTGCTGTAGTAATAATGATCTAACAATAACTATGTAGGGACGTGTTACGATGCAAGGAGTTTGAACAAGGTGAAGAGGTCGCTTAAGAACACGATCGTAGCACTATCGTGTTCCTTAAACGGCACACGTAGAGGAGTCATACAGAGAAAAGTACATAGAGCGAAAATCGGAATTCCGAGCTCCGTTATTTGCTACCGGATCTTTCAAAATTGATTTTATCCTGATCCATGCGATCCAGCTTTGTCTACAAATCTAAACGGCAATGCAATCTGACGATGAGTAGTCAACTTACATAAATAATATCAATCATTAGATGGAATGGAATTCTTTAGAGATAAGATACAGAATAATGCGAGTTTAATAAGGCGTTTAAATAAGGCAAAGCGATACAAGAATTATTAATTTTATCTCTCTCATTGGCAAATCTGTATTTATTTATTCGATAATTTGCACAATTCCATTCAATCATATACGAAGCATTTGCGTGTACTTTTTCCTCTGTAAAGCTCGTTGAAATAATGTTTCATAAAAGTGATGACAGTTCTAATTATCACTGCCACGTGAATTTTTAATTGTGTCTCTCACCGCAAATTATTGAAATCAAGAAGTAATCAAGCAAGCTCAATGCAAAATACTTATACAGGTATACATTTCGCCTACAGGATTAAATTTTCTCCATTTACGATATCCAAACAATAAAATTTATTTAGCTGGTTTGCTATATCTAAAGTCTTTGTCCTATTGTTCTGGTTCACCCCAGAAAAAACTAGGAGATCAAATTAGAGTCGAATCAATCAAAAAATTATAATATATGTATACGTCCGAAAAACGTGGCAGCAAAAAAGGAGAATTGTAAAATATGCAACACCGAAAAGGTGTGTGTGTGTGTGTGAGGTGTGTGTGTGTGTGTGTGTGTGTGTGTGTATATATGTGTGCGTGCGTGCGTGCGCGGGCATAAGGAAACACAAATACCAGATGAGATCTAAACGTGCGGAAGTAACGATCGTGATATGTTGCCTAAAAAGCTAAAAAATTTTCATAATCAAATTTTTTTTCTTTTGTGCTGCTAATACATTCGACGCGTAGGAGTTTATAACCGATAACGAATTTTTTATTCCGCTAGAAATATAAAAACGCAAAGAACGCAAAGAAAAAGATACAAATGTCGATTTTACATGTATATATATATGTATATGTATACATACATATATATGTGTGTATTATATGTATTGATAAGTCGAGAGAAGTCGCCACTCTAAAATGAAACCGCTCGTTGCTGTCCGATTCGTTATTCACAAACTCGCAATTGCAATCGATCGAGAATAATTGTCCAACAGTCTGAGAAGTCTGAGAAAACGAGCCGAAAACGAGCGTCTTTCGTTTGGTGATGAAAGCGTAATTGTGAACCGCGAAGAAATACAACAGCGGGAAAGTTAAGAGTTTTTCTGTGCTAATTGCGACTCTAAGAGACAAAGGGCAAATACGGAAAAAATGCTGGAAAAAATATGCAAGCGAAAGCAGCATGAGCCGGAGCGATTCGTGGTCATCGGCTGTTGAAAAAAATTAACATGAACGAAAATGAATAAGAATACAAGAGAGAATATAGATAGACATCGAGATTGCTATGAGAGAAAGGTATTGTACATGATGTAATACCGAAAATGACAATATGTCGTAATATCGCGCGTAATAGAGACTTACATTGTATAAGAAATTATAATCCTTTCAGCTCTCTCGTCCAAATCGTAAATCAATCCTCTATACGTACAAAATTAGCGTACAAAATTCACATTATGTTAATAATAATAATAATAATAAAACTATATCTTTAACCATTAAACGTGTGTGTGCTTATAATTCGTTTACCGAGGCTTGACACACGCTGAAATATTACTACAATATTACTATTTATAATATTAATCTTGGAAGGCTATTTCTTCCGAATTATCTCTTTGTTTCCCTGCGATTATGCTCGTCCGAGTGTTTTATATAAAATAATTTCAATAAGCTTTGAATAAGTTTTTAATAATTAGTATATGAAGGAAACATCGTGATAAACAGACTTAGCCGTCCAAGATTAATTTGTCGCAGCTATCGCTACTTGAACTATTCTACGAAACCATTTTCTTCAATGTACTACAATATACGACCAGAGAATATAATACAAGTGAGACAAAGAAACGCGTTAAAATTTACGATACTATAATTGAGCTAATTATAATCGAGTCTGTTTGTCTTACGTTATTAAAAATGGTCGCCTGTGCGGTAATCGCTAAAAAAAGATGCATTGCGTCAACGGGGGAACTTATGAGATAATGGTGGTTGCAGATAGTGGTAGATACTTAAATTCGCGGGCATATACCTACAAACAAACTGATTCACATTGTTGCACATGTGTACATCGCCAGTGAATTGCTAATTATTCTCGAAAAGAAGGTGTAGAGACTTGGAGAGGCGAGAAAAGAATGATGAACGCGACGTTAACAAAAGCGCGAGGCCGATGCGTGATTGAGTGACACGAAATCAGTGTGAATCAGGCGTTTGGCCCTGGACGCGACGTGTGTAAATGCGAACAACCAGGATCTGTGTAAACCAGAGCAACTTGTGCTTCCCCTTTTTCTTCTTCTTGGAATAACGTATTCGATTCGGTTGCTTAGCGGCAGTGCTTAGATACATATAAATTAAATAAAAAAAGGAATAAATAAACACAAATTACATATATATGTATAATTTCTAGTATACAATTTCTATAATCTCTGAATGTACGATAGTACATGTAATTCTTTCTCTTGGAATATACATATAAAATAAATGAGAAAAAAACGAGAGAGAATTTCGAGTCGAGTCTCTTCAATTTCTTTTATCGTCACCCTTGTTATACAGATCCTCGAAATATCGACCGTTTTCATTTCAGCTGGAAAAACGAACGAGATTACCAGACGATATACGCCATGTTCGAGCTGTTAAATAATTGAATGCTGATTAATGGTTCCACGTGTTACGTGTACGAGTTACACGGTGTTTGCATTAAAGCGCGATTACTCATCGTGCTTTACTCATCGTCTACTTGACTTTGCGAAAAATATTTTACGCAAATATTACATACATTAATATACATACTATAATATATTACGCGCGTGAGCGTTTTTCAATTTTTCAATTTATATATATATATTTTTTTCCCCCAGCAGAGCTAGACAGCTAAATAATAAGCGTCAGTAACGTCCGGTAACCCGTGCGTGTAATTAAACGAATGCAATCGCAATGATGACACATTTCCGTGGCCGAATGATATGATAAACGTGTGTGTCTCGAACGAAGAGAATTGCGCTCAGTCTATGGTGTTTGTAATCTAATTGTGTATGTATGTATGTATATTGTGTATGTACGGTGCATTATTTTATTTGCCGTCACAATACGCGTGCGCACGTCATTCGTCTACGTGTGTTATGGATTTGTGAGCATCGGCTACTGGGGCACAAAACAACAGTGTGTTATCACTCCTCACGCAGCTGTTCAATGTATATCTGGTGCTTTGCCTTTACGGTGTCTCTATTTATGGAAGACAAGACACGGATACAGAGCCATTTATAATAATTTGTGTGAACGTGTCGTGTGTGTGTGTGTTTGAATAAAAGCATGGAAAAAAAAACAGATGGCATCGATTCACTTTTGCTTTAGTTTACTTTGGCCGTTGGCGACGTTATCTCAACGCCATCAATCGCGCATAAAATACAGGGTCGTACACGTGAATTTGTATATGCAAAGTGCATCGAAAATTTCATTTGCTAGATAATATAGGTGTCGAGCGAAAATCTGAATATTGAATGCTGACGTATTCACACAATAATATGAAGGAGAGTCCGCAAATAATTTCTTACATCTCTCCATAAAATGTATGTAATATGTATGTAATAACACGTCAATTATTACAAGTGAGAAATATCCATTTGTGTAATGCCGAAGATGAACTTTCTCGTGTCGTGTAGAGAATGTCTGAAATACTTTCATGAAGCGAACCTTGTTGTTTTCTCGGAACATGTCTGGATGGCAAATTATTGATACTGTGGTGGAGATAGGAGAGGAGATGCGGATTTTCATGCAAAGATAATTTGGATTGTACTTTCTCAGCTTATATATGCAAAACGCAAAATTCATTCAGCCATTAAAATACTGTTACGATATTGTAATCTAGCAATATAATAATAAACCATCATTCGTTCATCTTGTTTTAAAATCATAGCTAACATCAGAAATTATCGTACACACACACATATATATATAATTTTGAAATGTAAAATTTCCAAGTTGAAAAATACAATACGCTTAAATTGATTATTTGAGTAATCAATTTAATCAAAATGTATCGATTTGTTCTTCAATTAAATGTATTTACCGTACGTTACATGCCAATGTAACGTGAGATGCGTGAATGTATCTCGAAAGTACGATCCTATCGTAATTTCTCGGGGCGAATTCCACTTTGCTAGGAACGGGTGGAGTCTCTCAAATTTCTTCGGATACGCGAAACAAAAGAACGGAATCGATCGATACTCACGAGGTTGAGTATTGTTTCGAAATAAAGGTATGTCAAAGTTTTCGAATAAAATGCAGCGCGAATTCAAATGCAAGCATGATTACAAATGAGAAATGTCCGAAACGTAAGTTAAACGCGGGCAAGTAAGTCACGTATACATATATCTGTTATCATCGAAATGCGATTGGAATACTTTTTTCCATTTTAATGAATTGTTGTACGATACATTACGATTTATCACGTTACGTGTTGCTCGTGAACGTGCAACATAACGGTATTCACGTTGTAAAGCGTAATATTTCAACAGCCATCGATTACATCTGAATTACGTATCGCGAATTATATTCGTAAAGTGAGAGAAGATAGCTTTGGAATGCATCGTTTTGCATATGCGTGTGTGCATGTGTGAAAGAGAAAGAGAGTCAAAACAGGGAGGGCACTGTATGATAGAGAAATTGCGAGAGACACTGATTGCCAGAGTTAGTGAGGAACTTGAAAGACGACAACTCTCACAAGAAGACAGATTCAAAGATGATGACGTATGATAACGACGTATGATAACGAAGGTAGACTCGATACCTGTTACGATTGGGATCGATGATGAAGGCACGTATTATACGTTTAAATAGGTGTTATATGTATGTCTAAGTGTGTATTTCACGCTAATGTTTACTACTAGATACGAATATTTATAAATTTCTAGCGTAGATACTGACAAGTGTCAATCGCATCGCGTACCAGTATGATACTTTTATAAGGTCTTGAAAAGCAATACAGTAATGTAATCGCAACGTAATCGATAAAGCTTTATGGAACTGTTAATACACTCTTATTTTTTTGTATTAAAATATAATTTAAGTAAAGGTTTCTGCGAGGGTGTGTGTGCGAGGGTGTATGTAATATTTGTAGAAATCATCTAAATTAATTTTTTCGTATACCTATATGACGACTGTCTTGCTTTTCGCTTGTGTATATGAGTATCTTCGGTGAAGAACTTTGAAGAACGTACACGTGCGATCGAACGCGAACAGACGCAAGACAAATAAAACACGAAAGAGATCGATCGACAAGTGTATAGTCAAAAGTATCTACAGAGGCAGAGAGAAAGATCAAGGCGAGATCGATTTTTCTACGAACCAGAAGGGAGAGACAAACTTGAGACGTACTACGATTGAAAGAGTACACCATAAAATACGTATACAATAAAAAAAATCGCAACACAAACTTGCAGTTACAGACTTGTTACAGACTTGTTAATAAAAATTAAATTAGCGATTCGAGAAAAAAAAAATATTCAATGCAACTCCGGCGCAAAAATAATAAATTTATAATATATAATTTTGAATAAATATATAATACATGTATAATAAATTTTATTAAACAAAATTATAATTATAATAAAGTAATTGGAGCGTTATATAATAAAGCAACCAAATTTTTCTCAAATGTTTGCTTTCGTCATAATAAAAGATCTACTATATGTATAATTACTTCTTATAATTTAATTGTATTAGGTTTTACTTGGAATAAAAGTGAGTTTAAATAAATGAAATTCTTCGCAATCGACGTTTTCATCCATGAACCTTTGTAGTATAGCCGTGAGTGTATCAATAATCGGAGCACAGGTGTACGCAGGGTGAAAAGGGGGTGGCAGGGCCAGAGGATAAGCAACGAGTGGATACTTGACTACTCGAGCTATCGTCCAACGATCGACTTGCACGTGAGAACGAGAGAAGTATCTCTAATGATGGATCGCGACGAGCGCGCTCTTTATGTTTATACGCAATAAAAATATTCATATAAATTAATCTCCCGCAGTAATTGCGGTAAACGTAGCGTGATCGTTGTCGATCAGACAGTTAAGTAGATCCAACATTTTTTGTGTAATATCCCGTGTAAGACACGTAAAAGAGGTCTGATGAAAGAACGTGATCTCTTACAGTACTGTTTCGTATTGATGCTTTAACTCGAATTAGAGTTTTCAGACAGTTACACGCATTCGTACCAATTATATATTATTGACACTAGCCGATGAAATTCAGTTAAATTTGATTTCCAATTTTATTTCACAAGATGATACCATTCAAGTTAAATGTAAGTAAAGAAATGTAAAATTTTGACGAAATTCAGCTTGATTTTCGAGCATAACATTATCGAATTTAAGAGCAATGGTGATCTTTATATCAAGTGGGGCAATATTATGCGATAAGTCGCAAATAAATCAATAGAAGCTGCAGTTTCTCCGGTTGTGTGTACTCGAGTTTCTCATTAAATCCCCATAACGTATACGTACATGGTATACGAGTGTACGATAAAGACAGAAATATACATTGTATATGCCATCGCGAATCGCTGCCGGGAGCTAAGAACTTGTGTGTACCGGGCCATTGTTATCGGGACTATCAGCACGATTATTCTGCTCGCGTGACGACAATACCGCCGCAGCGGCGACGGAATCGCTATCATAATTCAATCCAAGCTTTCGAGCACAACGGCGACGTGCTTTAACAGCTAGACGCCGACTGCCGACTGTCGACCGACGACCGGCGACCGGCTTTCAACTACAGCTCGTTACGCGGTAACTGAAATTGCGCGAGTGATTTCTCACCGAAATATCGTTGGTGATGTCAAATGAGAAACTATTCGCGCGTTCCGCGTGTTCCAAAATCGCTAAATATCCGTGTAAAAAAATTACGGATATTTATACGATACAAAAATTTGGCTCATCCGATTTTACTTATATCTCGTGCTTGTAATCGTTTATTGATTTATGCGCCTGACAGCCTACAATTGTTTCGTTTTAATAATCACTAAATTTGATTAAAAGCTTTCGTTATGTTTTCTAATCATGAGAAAACAAAGGAAAAGAGAAAAAAAGAGACACGACGCATAAAAAGGACCAAGATCTCCTACCTTTAACATCATCGTCTTCGATCGTTGTGCTGCTGTCAGTGGATTCCTTTACTTGAGAACCATCGCCCTTCTTCGTGATGATGCTTCGACCTGGAGTGCGCAGAGCGTTTCAATAAATCGATATTGGGAAAGTGAAAACGAAGGAAAAATGTCGAGAGAGAGAGAGAGAGAGAGAGAGAGAGAGAAGCAGAACAAAAGTAT
>VBVQ01003726.1:0-17533 GCA_011636635.1 Tetramorium simillimum
CCCCATCGTTGAATCGAGACCGACAACGACGAAGCGGAGGCCAAGCCCGAGCGATCTCGCGGCCGGAAGTACTCGGCACTCCGGAGCGAACGCCAGGGTTATGCATATTCCCACCGGCGGATGCCGCGAGACGATACCGCGTGGCATGACGCGGCAGACCGCGATAGGCAGGCCGCAGGTGGCGTAACTCGATTATTGTCCCGCCGGTCTTATCACGGAGGCGAAAAAAAAAAGGCGATATCGTTGACAAGTCTCGGCGCTCCCGGAAGCGCGAGCGAAATATAAACGTTTTCGTCTCGATAATACGCGGTATGTAGCGTTGGATTTCATATGTAAGGGCCGCGATACATATTCACGTACGTACGTACGCACAGCAACAGTAACCTCCGGGAGCACGCGACCGTAATATTACAGCCATACCGGCTGTAAAGTCTCTCTCTCTCTCTTTCCCCGCGTCTCTCCGCCACGCCGCGTCGCACCGACTTTACCGGGAACGGTAATTAACTGTCTGCGATCGCGATGTGCCGCGTCGTCACATCGCCCCTCGGTATGCGCCGCGAGTCCCGATCGAGTCTTGGGGGCCTGGGATCGCACGCTGAGAATCCGCGAACGTTATCCTCGTTCCAGAGTCGATCTTTTCTTAACGGTCGGATGCCTTTAATCCTTCCTTTCGCCGCGAGGAACGCATGTGTGTGCACTGTCAAATGAATACTGCGGCCGGTTTGCACTGACAATCTACGTTAACCGATCTTTTTATTTTGCTTTTTATTTCTTATCGAGCTTACAGTGTTACTTGCAATATGAACGGAGAAATAAAAATTCAATGGAATCGTTATTAAATCGCTCCGATCAATATTGGAAAACATTGGTATTTTCTATATAAGATATAGAGGAGGAAAGTTGGTTTAATTATATATCGTATATAGCAAAACTCGATGGATAATTTTTATCAAATTATGGGGAGATGTGGAGGTTTATGCTATTTTATTACATTACATTGCAGTATAATTTTAAATTTAGGAAGAACGTGAAGAAACTGGAAAAAGGGTACAAGAGTTTTACGTGTCGTCAACGCGATAACAGGAACGTAGCGCAAAAATAATAAGAAGTAGCCGAGAAATAAGTATCCTTAGTTAAATATCCTTGATCACGAAACGTCTCGTTCCCGCTTTTACGTATTAACACGTAGTAAACTCTTTCGAGACTTAAGAAGTCAATTACCGTGTCCGTAAAAGTTATGATCCTTATTACATCGGCGTGTTAGACGCAGTACCGTAAAATTATTTCCCGCCGTATGTCGTTGATGCACATCAGAAATCACTGCGTAGCGTGAACACGGAAAAATTGTTGCTGGCAGTTTCTCCACCTCTCTACACATTGATTTTCTGGAACGGCAACAATGTGAAACCGGTCTCTCTTAATACATGGCAGTTCCGTTACCAATCCCTGAAATTAGTGTACGCTTTGGCGCATCTTCTCCGAGCACGAAGAAGCGAACCGAAAAAGAACGATGCGCTTTCGAACTTAATTAACGACTTAGGGGCACTCGATACGACTTATGAATTTCCCCGACATGTTTTTCCGAGCTCTTTTTCTTAAACCTAAGCTTTAGCGATGTATCTTATGAAATAATGAGCAATAAGAATCAGTTTCGTAAGTCCCGGTTTCACAGTTGAAACATACATGAATGACCCAACGTATAAATTATATTTACGTGTCTTTCCTGTAATTCTATTTAAAAAATTTATTGTAATTGATGCAATCATTTTTTAAATATAATTCGCATTGAGCATTAGCTCCTATGAATTTTTAATAATGTATAACTTTTAACTTTTTCTATAATTACACATCACATCTTTTAGTATTGAATTTAAATATTATTTGATATCTAAATTTTTTAAGAGTCGCCTTCCTTGTCTCAAGTATCAAGTTTGAGGGATAAAGACGCGATTCTCGAGGCATAGCGGGTTCCGGATGCAGCGACGGCCGCGAGCCGAAATATCAATCCGTCAAATCGACGGCTCGCGCCGAAGCTCTCACCCGTGCCCGTGTGGAGCGGTCTATTTAAAAGCGGCAGATATCCGCGATCTCTCTGGAAAGAGTCTCGAGATGGAAACTCGATCCGACACATCATCATCGGCTCGCGATCCGATGAGACCCGGACGTGCGAGATATAACTGGAAATGAGATAAAGAAAATTGCGAATAATTCAAATCCAAATTGCCACGGACATATTGCCCGACAAACAGCGATTCGATCGCGAGAGGGAGGGCACGGTGGAAAAAGGAAGAGAGAAATAAAGAGACAGAGAGGCGAGAGAAATGGAGAGAGAAAGAGAGTGAGAGAACGAGCGCGAGCGCGCGAAACCACTCTACAACTTTTGATATCGATGCATCATCTCTCGATCCTCGCACCGGCTTCTCTGATCGATTTTCATTCCGCGGGTTGCATGGCGGCTCGCTATCCGGGTGCTATCTTCAACCACCTCGCCTTCGTTGACTCGTATCTATGGGGTGCCCGAAAAATAGCCTCGGGACGAAATGCCCGATGGGATTCATGTATTCACAGAATTATTAACACGATTGCTAAAATTAATGCGGTCAAAGTGGAATGGCATAATATCGAGTGGACCGAATTTAGTTCATTATTTCGAAATGTTAATTGCATAAAAGAGTTTAACACACAAAATAAATTGCTCGAATTTCTATATGTCGGTATATCCAAATTATTGACAGAATATGCAAGATATTCACGGAGATGAAAATAAACAATCCATTTTGTTGCTAACTTTAAGACCGCAAGAAAGAAAAGCATAAGAGTAGCTTTTGAATGATTCGTAAACTCATCGGATTCGAACAGATCGATCTCTTGTTTCTTATTTCCACTATTGACGTTTCAACTAGCGATTTATAATTATTAAATAAAAAACTTGAAAACGAGGAAGAACAGTTTTTCCTGTCTATACGAATGCTTCGTAAGCGAATATTCGAGAGGGACACCTTGTATAAAGGTACGTGTAAGGCCCCCCCGCTCCACGGGTAGTGTAAGATATCAGCTAAGAAACGGGCCCGTCCGAGACTTTACGACCGCTCTTATAATTATCTCCAATAAATATCTCCGCGGCACGAGAGCGTATATCGAAATACTTCGGCGGGTCAGAGGTGAGCTCCTACCTCCATCTTTCGATCAACGCGTTTCTTTTGGTCGCCCCGCGCGTTCTCACTGATAAATTTATAATGTTAAGCTCGCGAGAGAGCGCAATATCGCGAGGGGGCCGGGACGTTTCTCCTCGCCGCAATAAGGAATGGGCCCGCTTAATAAGCCGGGTGACCACACGCGAACGCGCGGGGATGAAATCACCTCCTTCTCCTTCCTTCTGCTCCTCCTCGCAGGGATCGACGAACTAATTTCGCGATTCGAATCTCGATTAGTCCTCGCGACCTCGCTCGTATCGCGCTTGTACGCGCGGCGTACGGGCGCGAGTGAGACGAGTACGGCAATCGCATGAGCTTGCCAGCGATACGATACCTTCGATTTGCTTACGCCTCTAGCCGGTAACTTGACGTTAAAACAACCTAGAGTAGCCGTTCGCGATACTGCAGAGGAGCTAAATTAAAAGTCTAGAGCTGATGATAAATTGCGTTGCATGTAACAAAGTCTTCCGAAGCTCGAAATGAATTGTTTTACGTAGAAAATATTTTGAGCGGTATTTCATATCATCTATAATAATTATATAATAATAAAAAAAAATTTCTTCGTGAGAAATGCTACAAGTATTGATTCTGGAGCTCGAGGCATCACTGAGAAATATTCGAGTGCGTTACACGGGGACTTTGAACCACGCCGCGCGTATCTGCAGATTAATTGACTATGTATACGACAGAATCGGTGTCACATCGACGAGCAGCTCTTCATTCCAGTTTCGAGTTTACAGTCCGAGACACGCTCATTGACATCACGCGTGCTGATTCTCCGGTTATAGAAGTCGTTATTAACTCACGCCTCAATTACGGGGGTATCGAGCCCGGCGATCGCGCGGGTTACAGTCAAATAAAACGGCACGGTTAATGAAAGCTAAACCAATACCCGGGCAACACATCGATAACGCGCGGGATCCCTTCGGGTCCTCCGTGTCTGCCTGTCCCCCTCCCACCCCCTCCGCTCTTTGTCCGATCCGGCCCCGTTCCACGCGGCCGATCTCTCCGCGTATCCGGACGTGCCAATAAGACGAGACCGCGAGATTAACGCGTCATTAAATAATTACGACGTGCTCGCCGGTGGTCACGCCGCCGTACGGCAGGATGACTGGGACTCTTCCCCGCGCTCACTAGTCACGCATACGAGCACGCGTCGCGGCGCGAGATAACGAATCTCGGCGAATGCGTGCGTGTGCGGCGAGCGAGCGTGCAGGCACACGCGATGCAACGCGTATCTGTATACGCGTGAAGAAGGAAAGGAGGACCCTCTCGCCCGTCGCCCGAGAGAGCCGCCTAATTATTCTTTCCATTTGGACTGTTTCCTTACCCGAGCGTGGACGCGGCCGACGGGTGACCTGGCTCCGCGCACTGGAACGACGTAGCGATACGCATACGGGGCGAGAATGTACGGATACGTATCTCCTCCATCCCGGACCTATGCACACACCGCGCGCGTCTCCTCTTAACTAACTCTAAACCGGCACACCCATCTCGTGTGGATATCGATCAGGGTGAATGTCGCGCGCGGATAAATATGGCTGTAATATCTCCGAACGGCGAACCCGACGGCAATTTATAAAGTCGTTAAAAAATGATGATTGCTTATTTAATGAATACCTCCAACTCTTCCAGAAGTAATGACGATCAATAATTGGTGTATAATTATCATTGGAAAGTACCGCGATATTATATTATGGAATATTATAAATGCCTCTCGTATTATATTAAGGTACACGGTAAGTTCGGACACTGCCTCCAGTGGCATCTTCCTCGTAGCATTTTAATTGTATTCATATAATGTAATTTAATTTTTTTTCAATTCAAGTTCGTATAGAGAGCACGGAGAGCTCTGAGAAGGATTTATTTGGGATTTTATAATAAACAAAGAAAGTATTTAATAATACTCTTCAAAGATTCTTCGCTTCGCGTGTAAGTAAACGGGAAAGAATCTAAACTCATAGTATATTAATCAGTGTTTTTAAAAGTTAAATATGTCCTTCCTCGTGTGATGAATTTCCTCCTTTTACGGTACGAGAAACCCATAAAAGTATAATTCAAGAAACGCTGATAACCATGTAAAAAATCTTAACGAGTACGCTTCGCGTTCCATTATGTGATAAATCGGTCGCGGTACGGTGCGGTTGCGTGCGTGCGGCGATTCGCGCGCGTCTCCGACGCCCGGATGTGACGTTCGCGCGTAAAGGACGAAGCGGGCTCTCGAGTTTTCCGAGTCTGACCACACGGAAGAGCGTAACGGGAACGGTAATGCGAACGCGTTGACGTAACGAACGGAAGGAAAGAGCCTTCCACGAAGAGTAAGATATGGGACGCCGAAGCGCAATATACCGTCCTCGATTTTTAACTCGAAATCAACAGCACTGTTGCGCCGAATTCTCCCGGCCCTCCCGTCTGTCCTTCGCTCTCGAGAAATATCTTGACCTATAAAGAAATGATATTCGTAAAACAGCGCGGAGGAAGAGCCAGCCGCTTCGCGGGTGACCGCGTACGCTCGATGTTGTGCAAGCGAGAGTCGCGGTGGAGCGGCGCCGATCCTGGCGCGGCGGCGTGTGAAAATGACGCCCGGCAAGGATGACGGCGCGCCGCGCCGAAGAATCGGACAGACGACCTCTCTACTCGCTTTCACGGCGCGCGTCCAACTCTCTCGTTGAGACACCGCGCCAGCCTGGACACGCTCGACGAATTCCGGCGGACACGGCCGGCCGAAAGCGGGGCGCCCTCCCCCCCCGTCCCGGCCGGCACACAATGGACGCCACGGATCTCCCGCTGTCCCTCCCGCCTCCTACGACGTCGTTCCTCTATGCTAATAGGTTTCCCATTTCTTAAACGAGTCCGGGCGCCGTATCATATTCTTCTCATTTCCTCCCATACCGTTATTAACTCTAGCTCGTGATTTTTGGCCTCGATTTGAACGCCAGGAGATGACTCGTGGAAGACAGCGTTGTTATGGAGGCACTTCCAAAACGTGAGAATCGGTCGCTTCGTACAGGCATTTAAGGTTTCCCTTAATCTTTCGACCGCGACGACGACATATATTTTCACTTGTAATTTGATCGTTTGTACTTGGTATAAAATCTACGATGTCGTAGAAGCAGCCTTTTTTGATAATTCACAAACCTCATAAGTATGGACTTCTGTGTCGTGGAAGCGAATAGAGAGCCGTCATAACCCTTGAACACGCAGGAAATTGTCGCCGCAACGGATTCCTCCAGCTCGCCGATGGAACAGCGGTGACTTTTATTCCCGATAATGACAGAGAAGAACGGGCGGTAGCGGAGGAAGGGGAGGGAAGGGCGAAGAACGGGGGAACCGGGACCCCGGCGTAGTACGTGATCAATTTTCGGGGCCCCGGCCCCGGCGCGGTGTGCCTATAGGTGCGCGCCTAACTACGATTTCGGCGTAATTATATACGTGCTCTCTCTCCTCTCTCTCTCTGTCCAAGCGGCGGCGGCGGCGTCTCGGGACGCGGTCACAATATCCCGGGTCCCTCGAACCGCACTCGGGGCCCGGACCATCGTACACATCGTGTGATTACCGCGCGACAAACCGCGCGCGAGCGCGCAGTATCGATTCCGCAATTTGCGTCGCCACCTTTCGTGGGGCCCCTACGAGAGGGAAGAAAGCCCAAACATTGAACGTCGGCGCGGAGGTGGAGATCGGGGATTGAGAGGAGCGCGTGGGGCGGCGAAGGGGTTCGCGGGGCGGAACTCGGGGAGGAAGGTTGTTGAAGGATGAGCGGTCATCGGGTCTCCTGGCCCGGAGGAGCAGATGGCCACGAGACGAACGTAATTGGCGAGCCATCGAGATTATTGCCCGTGGCTCGTTCTGCTCCCCTCCCCTCTTTCTCCCTCCTCCCGTCGGTCCCCGCTGCAGCCTAGGAGATACGGCGCGGTGTTGTAGTGCGAATAGGAGGATTCTCCCTCTACGATATTCCAGATTCGAAGGAACTGTCCTCTGGCCAGATTTAGAGGGACAGAGATGAAGCGGGACATTTAAAAGGAGACCAGAGGGCTACAAGCAGGAGATTCTACCCTCGTGATTGTCTCAGAGGGGCCACAACACGGAACAGTCTAGACTGTCATGCACCTGTTTCGGAGCTGTTGTTTTCGCGATGAAAAAAATGATGGAGAACAAGTCAAACAGGACAGAACTGAATTTTTAAAGGCAAAGCGTTTGTTGATGGGCCGCCACGTTGGCCGTTCGTCGGGCTCTAAAAGAACGAATTAAAGGATTTTGTCAAATCTTGATTGTAAAACCCTCCCAAAATAGGAGAATCATAAATGCAAAATAATATATAAAACGATGAATATAATACCTTCAGTATAATTTTATAATTCTACAATTTCTCTTTCAATTTTTAAAAGTTACATATTTTAACACTTAACACATTTATACGCCGAAGATTATTCCGAACAGTTATCTTCAGACGTGGAAGATGCGTTGCATCGTGCGAGAATAAAGTATGATCTTGAAACACGCGTCAGGTATCATAAGAATATCGCTTACGCTAGCGAGGTTTTAGCATCCTTCAGGCCGTCGTGTCGTCCGGGATCGAGACCAGCGCGAGAGCGCGTTTTGGTATTGCCGCGTGTTTATCCTCCGGGAGTATTCGAAGAGTCCGCCGTTTGAAGGAAGGATAAAGAAAGGGTCTGCTGCCGAGGCCCGTCGAGGCCGTCCGTTCGCCACGACGACATCGCATACGGGTCCCCAGGACCGTGTTATATACCCGCGCGCGTCTTTTTACTCTCGTCTTCGGCTCACTCTCGACGTGGCCGACGTGGATACCACGACGCGGGTCACCTGTCCCTCGTGCGCGCGCGTGTAAAATGACTTTTACGACGAGCGCTTGTCCTGGGCGCTGTCCGCAGGAGGTCCCGCGCTCCGGTGAGAGGAGCTGACCTCTCGGCGCAACGAGGTGTCTCATTCGATTCCGCCTGACACCGGTCCGCGCCGTTCCGCCCGGCTCCGTAAACGTCGTGTAAATTTTACCCGGTGTTTTCGTATATATCCCTCGCTGCTCGCGCGCGCTCGCGACCGTAATTTACGGGCGAAATGTCACCGCTGTGAAAACGCGTCGAGCGCGTCTCCGCGGTCTCGAGGTGGGTATAAACGAGTGCGAAGGCGCGCAATTAGTATTATTCACTCGGCGACGAGCGAAAACAGATGTTCGAGGCGCGATATCGCTTCGGCGTGCTGGCTGATGCTGGCCGCTGCTGCACTGCTGATACGTCTCTCATTCCATCTATCTCCCTGTGCAACGACAACGATGACGTAACTACACACGCGGCATGAACGCGGCGCAGTTAATCGCAGACGCGGGAGGAAACGTTGCGCTCTCGCGCAATGCCGCTGGAAGGCTGCCGCGCGCGCGCGCGCGCGCGCGGATAATTACGCGCGCGGGGACGGCCGCGGAATGAAGGCGAGACATGACGTCGGGCTATTCCGGCACAACATAGTTGCTGGGCGATTATAATTTGTCGGTTAAAGGCCTTCGCGGAACTTGCGTGGCGCGTCTTCTGTAAATTCCTTTTGACTCGCGAAGCACTTTAGGGTATATTATAATCATGCATCCTTCCGCAGGGAGTACGAGGCACGTTAGAAAACAGAGGAATTGCGTTTAGGTGCAGTCTGGAGGATTCGAATAGTTTATATTACCGAACCGCTTATCAAGTCCGCTTTAATTCTTCTTTGCCAATTCTTATCTGATAATGCGCTGAAAAAAAATTCTGATTAAAAACAGACGAATCAGAAAATTTTGTAGGATAAATCAAATATTCTGATTATTATAATGGAACTCAATACTTAATAACTTGTAATAACCAGAATTCCTATTATAATAATTCTAGAATATTTTATCAATCCTACAAAATTTTTCTGATTCGTCCGTTTTTAATTGACCAGAATTATTTTTCAGTGTGTGACATTAAAAATTTTAATTATTCCGTTACATTATTATTACATTATTATAACATTATCGGGAGTCAACTCTACGTTACGTTTTACATCTCTGCATTCACAGCGTGTGTGCGAGCATCGTCCTCGAGCGCGCGTATGCGCGTCCGCATTTTTATTTTTGCGAGCCGCACCGAGAGACCGACTCGCCGTTTTCTTGACAAGGACATTACCTGCGGCCCGGCGAGAGCGGAGCGGAAAGGCTTAACTTTGATAAATCCCCGCCGGGATTTGACGCCGGTGCCGCGCCGCGCCGCGCGCGTGTCTAAAACAAACGATGGCCGAGGCAATTAATCTCCGCGCGTCGATGTAAACGCGCGCGCGCGCGCGGCAAATCTCGCGAATACCGCGTAATACCGCGCGCGGGAAGAACGCGGTGCTAATTGCTAATTGTTAAACGACGCGAGTACAGCGCGGCCGAGAAATCAAGTATCGACGCGGCGACCGACGATATATTACGCGATTCGCGAGGACCGGGGCAGATCGTATCCCCGGCGATTTCATCGCACCGTCCGGATTAAAGCGCGATCACGTTTTCGCACGCGTCTCCGGGCGTCGGATCGCGCCGCGCGAGTGTACACGTCCGATTTTACGAGACACAGAGCGAGGCTTGCCGCTTTCTTGACAGCGACATTACGAGTTGGTAGGCAGACAGGCAGGCAGGCAGGCGAGCAGGCAGACCGGCGCGGCGCGGCGCGGCGGCCGGAGGAGAGCCAGTTGGTCACAGTGGTTGCTTCTGCCGCGAGCGGACTCCGTATCCATTTCCATACAATGGCAACCGCGCGCCATTTCCATACGCGTTGGGTCGCGCTCGTGGTTTCACACGCGCCACGCTCGGTTTTTCGCAATATCGCCAAGTTACGTGGCTGCCTGCGTGCGTGCGTGCGTGCGTGCCTGCATGCATGCGTGCATGCGAGCGTGCGTGCGTCGCGACGTACGAGAGACCGCGGAGCATCGATCCGAACGCGCTGCACGCGTTCTGCCTTTCTCGGCGGGAATTAGAACGTCGTTAAGTCCGCGGCTCGAATTTCTCGACTTTGTTTGCGCGCTTCTAATTACCCGCGATATCTTAAATTGTTCATCGTTTACGCTTCTACTTTAAGGCGTAGCGCTAATGCAGTTCGGCGGTCATCTCGCGATATATAACTACGGTGACCATATTTCTCTTTGAGAAAAATAAAGGACCCCGCCACCTACCCTTCTTTCACAAACGAGTGCAATGTAAATTTATTTATAATATTATCATTAACATTTTTTCCCTGAATATATGTTTATGTGAAAAAAAAGTAAAATTTTGTAAAGTAAAACAATTATATATATAAAAAAAGAAAAACACATCTTTATTTAAACATTATTTCAGAAATAAAAGACAAAGGTAAATTTTCAAGAAAAACATAAATCTAAAGGATGTCTGTCCTTTTGTAATATAGGACGGATGGTCACCGTATATATAACAAAATCTTAATCGACATGTAACGAATATTTTGTCAACGACTAACTCATATCTTTTCATAATTCTTCCGATGACATAAATTCATGAAAGAATGAGAGTTCAACGAAAATTTGTTGTATACCAACTAAAATTTCGGTTCTAAAGCTAACCGGTCCGCGTCTTCGTCAGTTTGGACCAATACTTGAAGGGACAGTGGCATGCGAGACTCACGACTGTGTACAGGGGGAACGCATGTGAGATTTATGTCGAAGAGGTGCTGAGACTTAACGACAGGCCGCTGCAGCATCCGTGCCGCAGTCGCGGGCTTGATGTACACGAGGTACACGGCACGGCGATTGACAATGAATGTTCCCGCCGTAAATTTATTCCGTGGAAAACGACGACGAGGACGACAGTGATACGCGCGTTGTAGTGCGAACGCAGCGCGACATCGGGCGGAAGTCATACGCCTCGTGGCATCTCGCCACGCAGACTCTCTCTCTCTCTTCTCTGATTGATTGCTCGAGTACGCGTGTGCACGCCTACCGTGCGCATATTAAATCCCTTCTCACCGTTATTAACCATGCTGCAGCCGGCCCCGGCATCTACTTAACGTTACGTAGTCCGCGGGTTGTTCCGCGCGCGCGTATATGCGTACCGAGCGCGAGCTCGTCGGGATATAATTAGCGGTATGCAAACGCACAGAGCAAAATTTGTCCAACCAGGATGAGTAAAAATATTTCATTCTCCCTACATTTGTCTGTTGGATGCACAGTCGCAATATTCCATTCCGCGTATTAACATTGTTAAAATGAATGTGTGAATATCACACACTTTTTACGTCTGATGTGTGTCCCCCGTTTTACATCTATGAGTTTGTGAATTTTTTAAAAAGCGTGCGATATTCACACATTTTTTAAAATTTACACATAGATGTCTTAAAACGGGGAACATACATATTCAAACGTACGTTTGAATAGTGAATTGTAAGACTCTAATTACATAATATGACGGTTCTATATCTTGTGTTTGAAATTTGGAATCGATGTAATTTAGATCGATAACCATCACGACTGTTTTCCCTCGTGAACCAGAATTTGGGGCGAGAAGATCGCGGCTCGTAACTCGTACCGAATCTCCGATCGGAGACGTGATTTTTTTTTCCGTCAAGTATAGAATGAGAGAGAGAGAAAGAGAGAGAGAGAGAAAAGTCAAAAAAGGAGGAGACCGCACACTCGAGAGAGCACATGGGCGGCGCTCTCGCGGGAGACGCGGTCTCGCAGGATCACTTCCCGGTATTTTATCCGTGCCGTTTGGAGAACGTTACTCCTCTACTCACGGGCGGCAGGTGACACGCCGAATAGCCGACCACCGTGATCGCGAACGACGCACGGCGAATTTTATTATCTCGTCCCAGCCCCGTTTCTTCGTGGCCGCTCGCATTTCACCGCGCTCCCAAGAAAGCCGAGAAACCTTTCGTCCGGGCAACGAATTATGCTATATATAATCTTGCACGGTCAAAGGAAAAGAGAAACGACGTCGAAATCGCACCCTTCGAGACATTATAAAATATTAGCTGGACGCCCTTAAATGCGACGTAAAAGGCCAAAAATAAGCGGAGTTTTCCGATTAGGAATCATAGACCTGTCGAATCTGATAAGTGTGCAAAACTGACAAATATAACCGTCCATGAATCTACGGATAAATTTAGCAACACCTGTCAAGTTACTAACGATATATACGGAATGCTTTTACGTCGAGGGAATTTTAATAGTCAAATGGAGCCACACGATAGCACGTTTTTCCAGGCATCCTCGACCTTTTCACCTTATGTAAAAGCCCAGATATAAAAAGAGAGCGCGTGCACGTAAATCTAAGAATGGCAATTTGCGTGTCAAGCCCGGCGACTCGACAGTACGGCGCAAGCTCGAATCGAGATAACGAACGTCGCTGATTTCTCGCTCAACGACGGTACTCGCGAGCGCGCGCGCGCGCGCGCGCACGCGTGCGCCGAGAGTCGGCGAATGTAACGAGGTGACAAGTTGACGCGTGATACGTGCCAACGTGCAGCTCTCGGACCACGCTCGTCGGCTTCGTGCGTCTTTATTCGCGGGAACGAGAAAGGGGATCGATCGATCGCGAGCGGCGCGGCGCGGTGAGCGCGCGAGGAGAGAGGCGTATCGTGACCAACGCCGAAGCGGCGTCGACGTGTCTTCCGGGAGGCGTCGCGGAGGCGATTTCGCACGGAGACTTCCGTTAATTTTGTTCCCCGCGCGCCCGTACCTTCTCTCCGCTCCGCTACGGTTTCCTATTAGCGATCACGAATGACTCGGTTATACGTATCCGAGGCACTATTTTCCCCACCTCGCCTTCCGCCCCCTCCCTTTCCCCGCGCAACAAAACTCATTAAGCGTCTGTCCGTTTGTTCCGATATGTTAACGAGGCTCGCACGTATGCGTCCGCGGTGGAAGTTGTAAACGAATTAACGATGTGTCGTGGCCGTGGCCTGCGCGCGCGATGGCATCGGTGCACCGTCGCCGGCTGGTGGAATGCAATTCCGCGCACAATTAGCCGCCTAGGAAGCGACAGGTTCCCCGGCGATCGGTTTATGCCGCCGCGCCGTGGGCGGAAACTGTCTTGTATCGGGCTACGGTCGTTAAACCCGCGGCCTAGCGCGGCCGCGCGGCTAGTACGTGTGTCGTAAATTGATATCGGTCTAACCGGCTATTACCGGCGGTCACCGTGAACTAATGTCGATTAACGATGTTCGCTAAAATTACCTGCTCCTCCCAATTCGGTACGCGTGACGCGGTGCGTTATATTACGCGCGGAAGATGCATCGATACGTTACGCATATATAGTAACCTTTCGACGGGGGGGAAAACGGCTTCATTTTATCTGGGACATTTTTGAGAAATTTACGAAGCAGTAAAACATATCGATTTGTAATGATCTTTAAAGTTGGAGTTTAAGAATATAAAAGTTGCGACAGAAAAAATTTTGGAGCATAACTTTTTAGTTTTATCTACCGTATTTTTATTTTTAAAGAACATAAATATTTAAAGTTATATACCTAGTGGAAAGTTTGCGATTTTTACTAATATCGGTACCACGGTAGAAATTACATTCTTATTGTAAAAGAACGATATTTTTTTATGTTTTATCTGCTAGGCGTTCTCGCGAAAATTCTAGTTTCGCGAAAATAACGCCGCTCGGTTCGCAAGCATCCAGAATTAGCATAAATCGGATGTTTCGGCAAATTGCAGATGATCTATGCGGTCAGACGCGCTCTATTCCGCGAAGCGTGTCCCCCGTATTTCGTAACGTCATGGGCGAGGAACAGGTGGACAGTTTTCGAAAATTATAGATCGGGCGGGACTTCTGAAAATTGCCCGCCAATTCCACACTTCGCCGTTTTCATTATGGTGTCGTGACGGAGGTCAGAAAAAAGGAAGGAGGAAGATCCAGGAAGGCGAGGAAGGCATTTCGGACAAATTACCGGCGGGACCGTTGCGCAGCGGAGAGCCCGGGTTATGGCCCCGTGGCTCCTAAGACCAATTATTCGGACAAACCTAATTATATCTGCCTCCACCTCTCGTCCTTTTTCCCCGCTTGCCTCATAAAAAGCAGACAGGTTGCTACGAAGCTTTCGATCTTGCACTCGGAAGCCGGGCAGATGTCGCGCGGCGTCCATAAATGTCTATATTTTACGCGTACGCATGTCTAGAGATAATGGGATAATTAACAATTTTAATGGCTTCCGCGGGGAGCGCGGTGCATTTACATAATCCGGTATATTTACAGCACATTTTACAGGATACGTGGATCTCATTATCCCGTTTGCAAATTCATTTTACTCAAATTTTAGCGTTTTAGCAGATACTAATATTGACGGTAGCCGTAATATCCGCAGCTATTCGCAGATTGCTATTCGCAGCAGCGTCCAACGTTTGATCGGAACAAACAGGAGGATGCTGTATTACATAAATAAAAAAAAAACGGAGGACTGTGATTATTTTACCCGTTGTGTATCGAATACGAGAGTTAAACCGCGTGTTCGATAAAATTTGTCTAGTCCGCCGCCTGTGACTGTCACATCCATTTCAATCGGTAAAATTGAATCCATATATTTGTTTTTTTAACAATTCTTTTATGTAATATACAATGAAAGAATATATAATCTTGTAATTTTATAATATTCATATCAATGTTATATATTTTTATTAATTGTATTTTCCAAGTTTGTTAAATCAGTTTTTTTTTAATATGAAAATAATCAGAGCATTATTATGCGATTCGTTTACAATGGATCGTTTACTTCTTTAAAGTATATAGGTGTTTCAGAATGTTTGTATTTCATTCTGTTTTTCTTTTTCTCTTCTTCCCCCTTCCTCTTCCTCTCTCTCTCTCTCTCTTTGATCGAGAAAAAATAGCATTTAACAATCGAAATAAAGTTTGAACCTGTTGAAAGAGCCGGCATTTCTCGGGTATACGGCACGAGGCGGCTCATCCGGGTCGCCAGCTTTAATTCGGACGACTGACATATGGTAGCTTTCGGACGCGCTGTGGCCTGCGCACGACTGACGTTAGGGCATAGTCGACGACAGGCGATCTGCGGTTTCTGTCATTTACCGATAATCATTCGGTGTATTCACCCTGTGTGCGCGCCGCCGAAACCCCTACCAATACACTGTAGAGCGCGGTCACGGTCTAGCTTCCGGCCACGGAGGTGAGCGCCAAGCCTGCCGACACCGCGTCGGTGCGCAATGGTCGTCAAATTGCTCCCGGTCGTCCCCGGAAAGATGACACGTGGCCACGACTCGGTCTCGGTCGTTACTTTTATTACTATGGGTATTGCTTCCGGTCCCGGGGGACAGGCCGGCACGGAAGCGAAGGGCACCCCGCCGAAGAAGCGTTATCTATCATCGGTCTATCGAACAGGTGCTCGTAGATAGGAGCCCCGAAAATAAGATCTCCATTCTTCCATTCTTTCCACACGATCACGACAACATAACTGACTGCATTTATATCGCTACAGTCGAAAGGTTCTTTCAAACGTCCTTTTAACGTCCGAGAAACAGAACAAATTGTCTCTATGATTCGACAAACGGATTCGTTACGTAATGCAACATCGTCACGTGTCGCTATGCGCTACCATGTTGTTATAGACAGGTGTGTACATCGATATTGTAGCGGAGAAAGTTACGTCGAGGGAAAGTAACACGAGTGATGTTCGTTAGAAATTCATACGGTTCTATAAATATACCGTCACGATAATCTCGATAACAAAGGAATATATAATCTAGGATAGGTATTACATTACCGGGAATACACGTAACTTTTCAAAGTTATTTTTCTGCTGCATGAATTTTTGCGAATCTTTATGAAATGAAACATTTACGGTTAAATGCACGCGAACTCGACGATGTCCAATTTCGATTACTTTACTCGTTACGCGGGGGCGAAGTTTTGGCGTGGCGCAATTTCTGCCCGCGACTCCGTCTCCTTGTCTCGTGCACGACATCTCGTATACGGCCGGTTTCGCCGGCGAACCCTTGAATAATTCACGGTAAAGTATCGCCGACTAGCTTGGCTGGCTGTTCTGGCTGTCAAGTCGCTACGGCACGGATCCGCGGCGCGCTTTTCATTTCCAGTCGGCTTAACGCTCGTGTCGCACGCGAAAACGACGGGTCGACGAGGAAATTAAGGGCTCTCGAGGACGTCACGATGGGAAAAACGAGGAGCTCGTCCTCTCTCGACGAGGGCGACTGTCCAACCCTCGTTCCACGAGCATGAGGAACGATCTCTAACTCGACTAAGCGGATCCCTCAACGTTCTCCCTACGGCCGACACGACACCGCCGACGTTGCCAGCGGGGCCACCCTTTCGCTCTTCCGCCTACGCTTGTCCTCGGCGTCTTTGTCTTTTCTTCCTTCATTTTTCTTTCTTTTTTTTTTTTAATTCCGTCGAGCATTTAGCCAGTGACGGTAAACATTCGGGACACGCAAGCGAACGTGTCGCCCGCGTCTCGCCCCTCGCCGATTGCAAAGGGGTTCGATCCACCCTAACGTTTCGCTTTTTCATAATAAAATCGTCGTACGGTGCCCCGATTGGCTGGGATCGCACGAGGGGTCCCACAATGCATCGGGGGCTTGTCCACACCAATATTCGAAGGGCGAGGGTGAAACAGAGAACACGAAACGCGCGAGTGAAAGCGAGAAAAAGATAACGAGAGAGGGCGAGGATAAAAAGAGCAGAAAGAGAACGCGACACATTGGCTCTCTCCTGTCTCGTACTCGGAGGCTGTCGCTGTGTAAATAGGGCACACCAAGAGACACACGCCCCACGCATTGTGTGTGCCCTCTCGTCTGAAGGGGCGCCCTTCTGTCCCCCTTGACAAAGGGTTGTCCCGGGCGCGCGGTCGCTTTAAAACTGAATTTTTTATTCACCCGACAGGAAAGCGGCCATCATACGCGCTGCCACATTCTCTGTCCTTCGCCCTTTTTTTTTTTGCGAACGCGTGCGAGTACGGCGGCATTCTTTCTCCGACGACCTTCTGTTTTGTTCACCATATCCGTGAACGGATAGAAGAATTTATTTCCAATCTGTGTGAAAATAGTTTCCATGGCAGGGAGTAAATATTGTTAAATTTTTTCGCATCCGATATAAACTGATGAAGACTAAAATATTAAGAATGTACAACATGTTCAACAAGAATAAAAAAAAAACAACAATATTATTCTTAATTAAATTCCTGTATTGATAGGATAGTCCTAAGTCTCTTGTGCAGCTTGCTAAACATGCCGCCCGCGGGATTCGTCCTTACCGAACAAAGAGGGATTCCGTTTTAGTCATCGTCGGGCCAGAAGAATGGCCAAAATCGCCATCATCGTGGGACGTGCGCACGACCACGTGGGGGGGGATGATCCGGGGG
>VBVQ01003727.1:0-13271 GCA_011636635.1 Tetramorium simillimum
CCCCCGAGGTCTCCCGCTCTAACGCGCGTCTCTTTTGCCGCTCGTTTCATCTCTCTTTCCACCGTCTCCCCCTCCCCTCCCCCCCATTCGCCGTCTCAAATCGGCAAGGTAGTATAAACGATCGTTCGAAAGGGCGGGCAAAAGGATTTCTGTTGGGCTGGCGTGACGCGGATCCAAGATTTCTATGGGGAAGTCAAAAATTCATCGTTGTCCTCCCACCTTCAACGACACGTGGCATCGCGTCGGAATTGCGGAGAGCCGGGTCGAGCCTCTTGAGGATCCTTTCCCTCACGTGACTGGCCCCGTTGCCCTTTCATGCGCACGAAAGAGATTTCCTCGATCGGGGAAAATGAGTTTACGTGCAGTGGTAATGTTCAACGTTTCGAGGCGTACATACATGACAAAACCGATAATCACATTTTAAGGAAAGAAAAAGAAATTTCTGAAGAAGAGAAAATAAAAGATAAATCTCGTTACATAGAAAACCTAAAGAAAATGTATCATTCTATATACGTGTAAATTAAACTTTCTACTATTAATACATATACGTTGCGATTTTTTTCTTTTCCTCTTGCTACAAATTATAAATCTTTCTTTCAGTTGTTTCAATGTTTTACCTGTTTATGATACTAAATATATTTAGTTTGCTCTTCTTGTCACGCTCACTTATTTGTGAGATATGTTTACTTCTAGAAGACTTCAAAAATTATACGTTTATTTTCTTTTATCTCAAAACAGCTTACCGTGTAAATTTCATACCGTATGAGTAAATTGGATTGCGGTGGCCAACATGTTCTGATCTTCTATGTTCTAAATTGGCAAATACTCTCATATTTGTTCGGTGTGTGAGATATCTCTTACGTCGTTTACTCACGCAATATCATAAGCGTGATTACTTACGAAAGTATTAAAAAAATATTTACGGATAAATAGAAATTGTTATTGAAAGTAAACTCTGTCAATGAAATCAATTACTGAAATTGATGTATTATAACAAGTCGGTAGATCAAACGGATGTATTGATTCGACTCGATCTACAGGAGGGTAGAGTATGGCGATAATCGATTCTCTAATATGTGTTTTGTTTGTTATCAATATTAACAGTACGGTTCAAGATCAAAGCTAAATTTGTGATTATCCATATCAATTTCATTAAAATTCTATCTAGAAACATAACCAATTTTTTATATACATAATATAAATTATTCCGCAATTATCATTTTATTATAATCAGAAGATTGTGTATATTATTCATAGACATATTCTGAAATAATTAATAGTTGAAATTTTATTTTACACCCAAGAAGAACATCTAGTAAAATTGAACAGAATCCATAAAGAAGAATGCACGATACAGACGAAAATAGCTAGTAGTATGAGATTCGGTTAACATTTTTAATCCCACTTATTTAATCAGTGGTTCAACCATTCTGATGCAACGATGTAAGTCGGGTCTTCTTGTACGCGGCTTTAAAACGAGGCAATACCACTAATGGATTTAAGCACGGTTTCCTCTAAGCTGGTCAGTCGCTACGCCAGCGAGCGTGTTCGATACTCGGTGGAAAGGGCGAAAAAGGGAGAGAGATGCGCGGTCATGCGCGCGAGAAGTAGCGAAAGGAGAAAGTGGAAACCGCCAAAACGGTCAGACGCGGCGCAAGTAGTAAGGCCCTGGGTACGCATCAGACACGCGCTATAGCCTCTCACTTTCGAAAGTTGCCGGCTAGGAGCTTCGGTCGACGAGCAAGTGATTACGTTAAAAGCACTTTACACCTATTTTCCCCACCGACACTATACTTATGGCGCCGCAAGCGATAAAATACAAAGTAATGCGTTATAAGTCGAACGCGACTCACGTTTGCCGATCTCTTTGCCGCAATCTTCATTTCCCATTTCTTCGTTTTCGTTTTGTTTCTCGATAAGCAAGAGCAAATTTATAACGATCGACTGTTTATCTTAATGAGATAACTTTTATATTGCAAATTTAATAATAAGACTTTTTTATTGAAATAGAAATTCTCGAAACTCAAATTATTAAAAATAACTTTCGTTTATTAATTAGAAAAAAGCTTGTTTGTATATATAAAAATTTATTCTTAATAAATTCTTATTTCAATAATTTCAGTAAAAGATAAATCATCGTTATAATAAAAAAAATTTGAGCAGGTAACTAAATTGTTTTTTTGCAACATGTACGAATTTAATTCTTTATGCTTTGATTAGTTACATTTTTACATTGTAACTATTTTATACCATAGAGAATATTTATTTTAACATTAATGTTATTAATATACAAGATACTTGAAAAAGATAAACTTTTTTGAAAAATATAATTATTTTGCGTCGTTTTGCATCGATTACGCTTTACCTGTCATTCAATCTTCACCTTTTTCTTTCTTTGACTTTCATCTACTTTTTTCGTTTTATCAATCCAATCTCGTTTTGGATGGTCAGTGTTGCGGTCAGATCTCCTTACGGTAATCAACGAGCTCTTCCGTTGATTTTCCCGTTTCTATCGTTTATTTTTCCCTTCACGTCTTACTTTCTGCTACATCCGACTCTTCCTTTTGCACGCGTTGATCTCAGAGCAGCCTTTTCGTTCTCCTACGCCGCTTCTCTCTCCTGCGTCCCACTTCTCTACCACCAATCGCTTCCGCCTCTCGTAATTTCCTCCCTTCCTTCTTTTCCGTTCTTTCGACTTTCAAGTTTTTATCGGCGGATACGGGCCGGAATGGCCTCTCCTCGACTGCGCTCTACCTTCTCGTTTCACCTCCGCAACATTCCACGGTGTGTCTTAACAAGAGAATCAATGTCTCTGATTACGTTTCCTCACACGCCGCCGCGTTTAATCCGCGCGCGGATATGTCCAACGTGTCAATTACAGTATACTCGGTATGCCTATTATTATGGGATTGACGTTCGTGACCTGTTTGTAAATTTATAAGGAGATACCGTGCAGAAGGAGAGAGAGCTTATGCCGTACTCTGGTAAGGCGGAGCCAAACGAGGGCGGCCGAAAGGGAGCTCGAGATGGTGACCCGTAGATATCAGCTAGAAAACTTGGAGAGGGTCGCGTTTCTCGCGCCTCGATGCCAGGTAATTCTCAAGAAACATGGCTCGAGATTGTGTATAGCATGCAAAAAAGTCTGATACTGACCGACGAAAGTTTCAAACCGATGACGAAATTTAAAAAATACACAATGCACTGGAACGGTTGACGGGAAGCTCGAATCGTCGATCTCTAAGACATTATCTGAGAAATCTTGTTCTCTTTATTTCAATTTTTTCCTTTATGTTTTTCAAGACAAAAATAATTTGTCTTAAATGAGAATATTAAAATATTATTTTTAAATTTTATAAATATCTGCTTTTTTATCGAGCGTCGGAGTGTAAAGTTAATTATTTATATGAAGATAAGCGCGCATTAATATGGTAGATAAATGGAAGACATTCTGCAAACAAATTACGAATAGACAACAATTTTATCTCAATTACATGCTTTATAAGTGGATAATTGACAAATTAATTTTTTCCCAGTCGATCGTATCTGAACAATGTAATCAAATTAGAAGTTTTTTCATCGTCGGCAATCCTTTTCGTTTTCTTTTTATTTTCTCCGCACCTTTCGCTTCGCCCTCGCCTTACCGACCCATCGTTTACTCGCCCTTAGCCCTGCATGGAATTACGGCACGCCACATCGCCGTCGCGTTTCTTCCTTAATAAACGTCGACAGCGATAATGTGCCTCATAGTGCGAGGGATATTTAGCGCACTTCGCGTTGTAAGCTCGTTGAACGTGAATACTTGCGACGTCCGACGTTCCGTCTTAGTTCGTTGCATGTAATGTTAAGCTCGTAATTGCCATAAAGTAGATCGTAAAACTTGGTTCTTCCATGGAGCCCTGTCTATTATATGCCCTCAGAATTTTCAAGTCTCTCTTTCTCTCTCTCTGTGGCGGGTAATTTTCCACTTCTACTCTACTTTCATACGGCTCGAAAGTAATCCCCTTGTTGCTCATCTTATAGCTTCTTAAATACGGAATATCGACTAAATGTAGTAAAGCGCGTTAGCTACTAGACGACCGAGCGAAACAAGACAATAGAGGGAAACAAGATTTGTTTTTACGCTGTTTGCTTAGGCGAGGTAGAAACTCTAAGACTTATCGATTTTTAATTTAATTTCTTGACTCTTTGAATTCTATTATTTCTTAAATATTCCTCGATACTTTTTCTTAATTATAACATCAGTGTCGATTTCAAAGTATATGCGATTTTTAAATTAGTGGAGTGCTTGTATTATATTAAAAAATGAGAGAGATTTTTCTCTATCGCTTATTTCTATCTTGTTTTAGAAAAGAACTCAGCCCACAATTATTAGAGTAATCCTGTATATAGCAAATATCCTATTAATCCTCTCAGACGATCGTGGATAGATACAATTTTAGATTCAATTTCGGGAGATTACTGATCCCGCAAGTCCCTTCGTTAACCGAAAAGTCTTTCTGGATCGGCGGCAATAGACAGCATGCCGCGGCCGGACTTTATCCTCCAATTGCCGAATACCAAATTTATCGGGTAAAATGTCGACGATATAGGCGGCCCGCGTGGCGTGCTGGCGACACGTGTCCCGATAACGGACGCGCGGGCCATGCCGCAAACTCATTACGGAAACGAATCGGCCGATCTGGGTCGTTCGATTCCCCTAACGACGCTGTTCGCATATAAAGAATTCAGCGTTAACGTGTACCCGCCCGAACTGTACGTGCGCGCACGTACTGGGAACATTACGTTTAATTATGTGGCTAAATATCCAGCCACGTGGTCGCGATTAACGATGCCAATGCCCCGGTCCGTGCACGCAATTCGCTCGCGATTGGCTCTCGCCTGTAAAGTGATTAGATGTACTGCTGAGCATCGTAAATATCATCTCCGTCTTGGCCATTACGGCGAAATGAGCACGGAGGGTAAATAACGACGATTGGAATATTAGCTTTGAAATTTTTAAACATTTTGTAATCAAATAATATTTGTATTTCAAACATTTATTGCTGTGCATAATTTAAAGTTCCTTTTTGAGTAACGAAGAATGCGTTTAAACGGAAAATATATATGTATTCTATAGAAATAACAGTAATACAAATCATGATACGATTATTTATTAAATTTACTTATCTCTATTATTTATTTATATATATTCTTACAAAATCAAAATGCTCGATGCAATTTTTTAAGATTTGTTTCGATTTAGTCAGCGTTTTATGTTGATCGGATTTAGATAGTCTCGGTTATATTATTGAGCCTTCGCATATTTGGACATTCAAACGACTTATGGTTCCATTCTATGAAATCTACTTAAGCGTTGGGCTATCAAGGATCTTCGGGTGAATTTATAAGAGAAGTGTTCCTCGATATTCAGAAAGTCGCGTGAGGATCAAAGTAGCCGAGCGAAGAGCATTGTTAAGATATCGCAAGTATCGATAAATAAAAGGTCATAGGATTTGGCGGAATTTACGGCAGGCGGCAATTCTTACGGTTAAAGCACAGAAAGACGGCACAACGATTGGCAAAAGGAAAGGCAAAATGTCGTAGGATATATCCCGGCGACAAATAACTGCTACTGTTGACCCTGACCGGACCGATCATAGATCTAGCTCGTCTTTTAGGAAGCTTTCTTCGAATAACGGCGTCCATTCCTGATGGCACAGGTTCGGAGAGAAGGGAAAGCGTTTTTCATTATGCAACAAGAAAACTTATGTCTTTGTAAAATAGGATAGCGTCGTACTAATATAATTTTCATGCTTTGTTTTATTTTTATAAGACGGAAATAGCAATCAATAAATATATTCTTTACTAAATAAATTATACAACAGTTTCACAAAAAACTTAAATTGGAAATTACAAGTATATTCAAATCTTGCATTTGAAAGAGATTTTAATATATTAATTTAAAAAATGTAAATAAAAATATTATTCCTTAATTTAAACAAATTGAAAGCTAAAAAAACATTACTTTGAAGCCAAATCGAAATACTTAATATTGAAGATTGAAAATTTATAATTTGTATCAATTCATAATTAACTTTTTAAAGTTTTAAAGGAAAACCAATGCCAAATTTCTCGAAAGAGATACATATTCTCTATTACTATTACTTCTATCAGATACTTGATAATAAATGCAATTTATTTTTTAGTTTAGTAATTGTATTTCTTAGGTTTTAAAAACCTAAGAATTAAATAGCAAGTTGTTTTCACACTGTTTAAAGAGAATATTGTTAAATAAATTAATAATAACATGACATTTCAGAGCATTTATATTAACTTATCAGTTTTCTTCTATTTCTGTCTGCCGGTATCATTCTTTGTACATGTGTATATGTATCTGTGTGTGACAGAGAGAATGATTTAAAAAAATTCTATTTACTTTCTTGGTCTCTTCATTTCTCAGTTCGTTATGCCGAGTAATTCCGCGTTGATAGTGCCTTTCATATGCACCGCTCCAGTTCGAAAAATACGGAAAGAAATCCGTTTGCGAGAAATAACTACGAGTTGCACTGACAGAACCAATCATGGTCCCGGATGGTTTCGGCTTTTCTGGTATCGAGAGAAGCCAAAACGATTCGTTTTGTGAATAAGGGAACCATCGGTCCGGACTCGTAACGCTCCATGTGTATGTTGCATGTCTAGACGCGATTGCGTAACCGAAATTTTCATATACATGTAACGCATTTGAAATCAACTTTTTGAAAAGCTCTTTTGGAACGTATAATGCCATGCTCCTTTTTTGCATGTCTAAGAATTATTATTTGCACATACATATAAGTGATAAGAAACTGTTTTTATCGAAATTAGATTCATTTTGTTTATTTTTATTTTAAAGTATACTTCAGAACATTTTAACGTTTAATATAAATAAAAAATGGATTTAAATCTTAGAAGTTTAATTTGCAATTTTATTTTATAATTTTTTAAAGATTTTTTTACCCGAAAGATTGATCATTAAATTGAGAAAAGGTTTTATCAAGTATATGATGCATCAAGTATTGAAATCTTTCTATTATAGTTCTCAAAGTATGAAAAAAATAATTGATCTAATTTTATTAAATAAATAAAAAGAAATAAAAATTAAAAATTATTGACATGCATAATGTGATCTCAATGATCAATAAAGCACGATTTTCACCAAATCTTACGACGTGCACCTGTTGCTTAACGTCGCACCAAGCGAGGTAAGGCGATATCACCGACGATATCTTTTCGCGAAAACGACGGATATGTGCTATTGAAGTTTGTTAACGACATGCAACGCGAGAAATATTAATCGGCGGTCGCGTTAGGGGAGCGGTTTTAAAATCCATAGAGTCAGCTGGCGATTTTAGACGGATTGCAAGGAGGGAACGTATATACCTTTGAAACGTTTTGCGGCTGGCGGCATCAAGCGAGTGGTTCGTGGAAAGGATGATTCAGATGAGGCGTAAAGGGTAAGACGAGGGGAGGGGACGGGGGTGACACACACCCCCGAGATGGACTTGCCATTATGCCCAAACTAAAGCCGGGTATTCAGCTATCCACAAGCTTATTAGCATGCAAGCGAGCTCGTTGCCTTAGGTGGCTTGAAAGCCCCGTGTGTCACATTCACGACGTGTTACCCTAGACGCGCAACATACTGCACCGTGGCACGATATACTGGCAGGCAACGTCCTACCCCCGCCAGTCCCTTCCTTCTCATGTTCCTTTCAACCGGTGACTGCTTCGTCTCTCGTCGTCTCGGAGTACATCATTGAATGATGCGCGAACGTGCCTAAATTATACGCCTCTTTCGTCCGACAATCCAAAGCTAATTCCTCTAATTGGCTCGCTCGTGTATTTGCCCTTTTAAGTACGTTACCCGACTATGACGACGTCATGCGCGGTAGCGCAGTGTAGGATAATGCACCGAGCACTTCTCGACATAAGCCACGAGCTTGCGTAAATAGATATCTTCTATTACGTGAGAAATAGTTGCTGTTTGCTATAGCTTCAGTAAGAGATTGGCAAAGTGAACGATGATTACTCAGACATAACGTTATATAAAACATTTTGTGTACTTTCAAACACGCTACATACGATACTTTTAGTCTAATCTGATTTTACATTACTTTACATTTAGAATATATAAATATAAAATAAATAATTTAATAATAAGTTTATTTAAAAATATTAATAACAAATTTCTCTAATATCCTTCTTCAAATTCTAGGGATGCTAAGAAAACTGATAAATTGCAATTATGTAAATGATTAAAATTAGTATTAAAATATAAAATTATCAGAAATGATTTCATCCTTTTAATTATCTTAATATTAATACAAAGTGTATCTGTGCATGACATATGAGCGGAATTTTTCGCCATGAGATAAATTTTCTTTAGAATCTCGGGATACAAAAGACAATTGTAAACAGAGCTAGCGATAAATCCCTTCGTGTTGACTAATGACCTGCTCGTATAATTAGAGTCAACGCATAGTGACCAATGTAATAACATTAGACAGCATAGTTTTGGCAGAACATCTTCCGTAAGCACCTGTCGGAGAATTACGATAGAACGCGACCCAAGATTATCAATGTGTCATTACTTGGTAGACTGTTAATTAACTGGGTGGCTGCCGCTAAGTGAACGCGACGCATTTTGGCACGGTACATTACACAGTGTCCGCCTGTTGACATTGACAAAGCGCATTGATGTAATTGCCAACAACATCATCGCTTCAACTAATATTATGATTTTAATAACATTTTTTTGAAATTTTAAGATTTTAATTTCTTTAGCCAAAGCAATATCTTTAGCCAAAGCAAAATTTTACAATAGGTAAGATTTTTGGCATTTCTCTTTAGAAACAGATTCTTTCAACAGATATAGATCATAAACTTCCGATAAATTTTTCTTCAAATTCAAAATCAAAGAATAGTAGCTTTAGATTTACAAATTTCACTAAAATATTCTGTAGTGAAACGATTTGTAACAAATAAAAAATATTGTGTTTGATCTTCATCTAAAGTACTTAGAGATTTTAATTTTATATTTTTTAATTTAAATTTTTTAAGATTATAATCGTGTATAAACTTTTTAAATTAAACCTACCTTAATTAAAAAGAATTGTTAGAATTTACAAAAGAGATCCTATATTTTTGATCAACGTGTTGATAATAGTGTGTTTAGAGGCTGATGAGGTGATAATATCACCGTTTTAAATGCTCGACTGTGAAAACCAGATATTTGCTTCAGATAACATTTGATAAAGTCTACTGCGGCTCTTTGCTGCTTACGTTGCAGCAGTAAGACGGCATTTTTATCGTACAAAAATCGCGTGTAGCGTCTCCAGCAACCTCCGTGGCTGAGCATATTTACTTGCTCGAGGGCAAAGGGAGATTATTTTTAGGTCTTCCGTATCAGGTTCGTGCTACTTAGTACGGGATAGATCTAGCTTTGGTTAACTCTTGCCACGAGTTTTCATCAGTTTTACTTTGTTCAAAATATTGCAGTACCAGCTGCTTCTTTGACAAATTCTTTTATTATACAGTTCACTGTTTTCTAGTTCGGTCTTATAACAGAAGAAGGCGGGTACATGTATTCATAACATTTCCCATATGTTGTTAACATCGTGAGACACAGTTTATGTCATGTAAAATAGAAGCAAGGAATATTTATATACTCGAGATTATTTTTAGATTTTGTAATTTTAGATTTTAAGATTTTCGCAATGTGTGACAATGCATGATAATTTTGTTTAGATCAGTATTTTTTCATGAACATATTTACAGATTTTGGAAAATATAAACTTTGTAAAAATTTTTTTTTATAAGACACAGCAGATATTGATAATCAAATAATAGAAAAATAAACGTTTACAAAAGAAGAAGAGTAATAGTTTCATTTATAAGAGAGACATAAATAAATTTTTGAGAAAAAATGCTTTTCTTTTGCACCAAAATTAAGATATGACGAACGATAAAACAGGATTAAAAATATTGTATAATGTGTAATAATGATTTGTAAGAATTATAGCATATTTATAACATAACTTATATAAATTATTATATATATTGTTTGAGCAATCAGAAAAACGCCTATGAATATCATTGCATAATGTAAAAGCGAAAGTACAGTACTATAAAATCTATGAAACTCTTTCTTGAACATCTCAAGTGATAACATGTAGGTAATAGTAAACTGCTAGTTGTATACTAACGAGTGCATGTATAACCCTTATAGCAACGAAACGACGTAACTTTAGTTAATCTCACTCGCCTAGTACCCTTTCCCATAACAGTTATGATGTACGTTACCGTTTACCATCTATGCTTACGGACGTGCAAGCGCGGCGTAATCCGACTAATGTCATTACGGAGCACTACATAGGATTAAATCGTTGCTGCTACTCAGAAAGGGGTCACGTCATAAACTTTGCATTTACCATGTGCAAAGCCGGACATCTTTTTCCCGCCGTATGTTTTTTGTGCGGCCGTTATATGACGTAGCGTTTTCTCGAAACTCACGTTAGTTTTTTATCAGATGAGAAATAACGTTCTACCAACAAGTTTTACACCAAATTGATTTTACGGTTTAACTAGATGCGTGCGTGTTTCTATTCGATTATAAAGTAAAACCCAACTTTTTCGGTTACAGTAACTTTTAATGCACGATAATTTGTACACGAAATGCATATGTTAAAATAATATTAATCCAGAATTATTTATAATTGAAAAATATGCACACACAAAACATACACGCCTACGTTTTATTACTCTAAAACCTCTATGCATGCATATTTTATTATAAATAATATAGATTAATATAAATTTAATAATCCAAAAATAGCTGCTTACGTTGCAGTCGAGATGAGGCAGTATATTAAAAAATCTAGACAAAATCCGAAAATACGAAAAATATCGGTTTCAACAACCTAGAGTGGCTTTGCCAACGTTGCGTTGCGTAGCTACTTTGTAACATGTAAATGTGATTCGCAGGAAGGGCTGTAGTAAAATACGAAATGATTTACATTAAAGCCGACCGTTAAAGCGTCATCCCGATGCGCTTGTACTTTGAGCAGATCCTGCGATCACAGTAACGCACCAGCAATAACGATAAAATGTATCTAATTGGCTCGAAGACGACATTGCCATTTTACTGAAAGAACTGCTTGGATCTTTGTATCTTGCCAAGACAAAACGCGTTTTCTCATTCGTTTTTTACGATGCGACTAACCGAGAATACGAGACGATACGACTTTTCATCAGATCATGCCGGAAATAGTTACGTATAATTTTGACTTTACTACTGCTTTCATTCTGTGAACGATTTTTAGAGAAAAGAAAAAATTAATTTTCTTTTTATGTAATAATTTCTATTATTATAGAATAATTAAATCTTTAAGAAGGACAGCGTGTAAATAAGGCCATTAATATTTTTTATGTTACTAAATTTAAATTAGCTAGTAAAAATAACAGATTTTTAATTATATTTTACGATGAGAAATGCGTTAAAATTGTTTTTATTCTTCAATAAACTGTATTATAGTATTTTAACAGAATTGTAATTTGATGTAACCATCAAAGAATGTAAATTCGATCGTAAAATTGCAGTTACTTTCTATACACTCTCTGAATCGCTTATTGCAATTATAAGAAAAATACTGCGTGAAAGTGTTATAAATTACTACTTTTGCTCATGTGTTTGCAATTTTAGAAAATTGGGACGGAGGGTTGGTCGAAATGACGTATCAAATGTCGGCACGAAAAACTTTGGCTATCTCAATATCCGTGAGGGACAATCGCATAGCACGAGATCGAAATTGTTCGACCGGCGTGGCCGCTGCAGTTCGTTTCACTGCCGGTCATAAAACGCAGACGGTGTTTGGTGCACCGGGTGATGCTCGTGTCTGCCATAGTGTCTCGCGTCACACTCTATTCCTAAAATCGTCTCCATCGTTTGCCCACTCGCCGGGTCACTATCCGAACCTTTCGTATCTACACTCGCCGAAATAGTCATACAATATAGAGCGGACAAACGCCGCTTTTAAAGCACGTACCCTCGTAAAACTTCTTCCATTTGACCCTTTCGAGAGAAGTAGCTTCATTTGTAATCGCATATATATCGTTGTCTTCTCTCTTTCTGTCCACTGGGAATACGGATTACGCAGATACACAGGTATATTTAGATACATAGAAAATTAACTCTTCTATTAAAAAAAATATATTACAGTTTGCCAATTAAATGTATTATCTCGAAATATCGTTAGTTCTTATATATATAATGTAAATACTATTTTTAAAAGTATCAAGCTTGTAAGCTAATTTAATAAATTTCTCTAAATTAAAATGAATACGCTAAAAGGTTAAAAGTAGCGTTTTATAAAACTAAATGCTAATAATTAATAATTATAAATTTGTTTTTTTTATATAGTTATACATGTTATAAGACTCAAATATTTCTTGAATTATAATTTATGTTTATGTGCATAATACACGTTTATTAGAAGAATTTATGTATATGTATTTCCTTATGCACTAATTTGTATGATATTTAATCCTGAAAGATTGTTTGGAAAGGAAATGAAAAGAAAAATAAACTATATTCTACCTATTCTAAAATTAAATATTTACCATCGTCTCTGTGCCTCAATCATTATATCTTTGTGTCGCAATATTTAAGTTTAAGTTAAATTTGTTAATATTGTTCAAAGAAATTCACACACTATTTTAGTCGAAAGAAGAATAAAAACATGCAATTTTAATCAATCAAGAATTTTTTAATACAATTTTAATAAATTTGATTGTAATTTTAACGATTTTGATCAATTTTCATGTAAACGAAATTGTTGATTACTAATCAGAATATAACCATTGACCAGACCGATATCAAATTTAATCACGTTTCATTATGATTATTGCATTTTTTATTATATCTCCAGAAAATGTATAAATAATGTTGTGTCTTTATAAAAATTTTTCTATTTTTATTGGATATCTTTACAAATTGATTTTAATTTGATTTGATTTTTCTAGCTAAATTGAAAAAATTTTTAATTTCGCGTTGAAACCAAAATTATATCATAACGAATTAGTTATAAACTGTAGAGAATCTCTAGCATCTCATTAATTTTAATTTTTGACAATCTTTATATACTCATGTATTTTCGTCATGTGATATTGATTTCTTCTGTGCGTATAATAATACAAAACTTAATTTTTATGTAAAATATACATATAATCGAGATATTTATAAATAACAATTAATAAAT
>VBVQ01003728.1:0-17524 GCA_011636635.1 Tetramorium simillimum
GGGGGGGGGGGGACGAAGCTGGAGTATCGGAGAGACGAGAAGGAGGAGGAGGAGGAGGAGGAAGAACAGGTCGCGATGGAGGAAGGAAGAGGAGGAAAGGGATATGAGAAAGGCGGCAGCACCGGCTCGTGCGTGGCTAACTAACCCGCGCTGACCCCCTATCGATATTTCCACCTGGAGTTCGACCCCTGAGAATTCCATTTTTTCGCGCGAGCGAACGGGCGAGCGAGCGAGCGAGCCTGCGAGAGCTCTTCCGAGAGGAGCAGCGCGCTGAAATTCTTTCTTCCGAGAGACTCCTCTGCCTCGATCGCGCGAGCGAGCGAGCGAGCGAGGCGCATAAAACCCCGCGGGGTTAATGCACCGCTATAAATATAACGCCGTTGAGCCGTGCTTTGCGCGAAATTAATTACGTAACGTATTTACGCCGATGCGGTGCCGTTAGGCGTGATCGAGGACCCCGTGCGGCGAAAATGAGACGAGTCCGCGCCGCGCACGGAGATAATGAATTATCAGTCGCCTCGGCTCGGTCGCGCGATCGCGCCGCGCACACCGCGGCAAATTGCACGCGTTACCTTATTCCCGCCGGTTTTACGACGCGCTCTTTAGGAGGTATCTAAACACCGGTCTTTGAGTACTTCCAGGTCGTAAACCTTTGCGTTCGCGGCCGCGAATGCGATAATAAATTTACCATAAAATTGTATTTAGACAATTTTAGTACAACACTCCGGAGATTAAAATGAAAAGTAGTGTAATTTCATTTTTCATTGCAATTATTTTCATGCTTTCAGTAATGTGTTTTAAATGTGTTACGACTCTCGTATAGTTTTATATTTATTTAATATTTCCCCTTGAAATGATGAAAATCTTTCAAATGAAACGCTATTGTGCAAATAATTTTTCTGAAAAGAAATTAACAAAGCTGGCCTCGCTTAAATATTATTGTTTAAATTTTCTTAAATAAAGATGCAACTTTGTAATCTTTGATCATAAATTTTTTCTCCTTGAAATTTATTTGGTCTACATTTTCAGAAACAAAAATTTTCAGAAACAATTTAAAGATTAAAATGAAAATAGTATATAACTTTATTTTGCACCATTTTCATTCTAATTATTTTTTAATGCTGCCAATAATGTGCTTTCAAAAATACTGTAGTTCTCTCATATAGATTTATATTTATTTAATATTATAATATAATATAATAATTCTCTTGAATTGATGAAAAATTATGGTACAAATAATTTTTCTGAAAAAAAAATGAAATTAATTTTGCTTGAACGTCATAGTTTAGATTTTTTTAAAATAAAAGAGCAGGTTTACCGTTGTACTTTTAATCATAAATTTTTTTCCGATTTACTTCTCAGAAACGAAATTTTTTCAAGTCATGCCGGTTTCTCTGGCTAATTCTCCGATAATTACTTATTATAATTAAGAACGACGGTTTGGGATAAATGTAGGACAAATGTAATATTGTTCTAGAAGCGAGAGACAGGTTGAGCATCCAAATCGATTCATTAGCAGACTCGTCATTATTATGTCGAGCGTACTTTCTAACGCCTTATTACAAATTCCTTCTTAATTGAACAGGAGAACTCATCATAAATTTCTTTTCAAAAATTTCTCCTTCGACCTCCGACCCATCTATACCCCATAAACTGGCAGATCGAGGCACGAGCGGCGAATTAGTCCCTTTAATCAAATGATAAATTATAATAGAAGACCCACATACGCGCCGTACGTAAGCTGCGTGTCGGATGGAAACCGGGACGATTTCGGTCGCATTTTATTACAGGGCCGAGCGCGCCGTTGAAAAAGCTTGAAGCGGTCTAACGAACTCCAACATCCGACGACTTCGACCGCGGCGCGACACGCGGTGATCGATAGCCGCGCTAATAGATCGGTGTGATCGATAGATCAGCCACTTGCGTTTAGGGAGAGAAAGGATACATTTGCCACGGCTGTCGACTCATTACACCGGAGAACAGAACGCGCTTCATGTTCTTGCGTTCGCATGTCATATTATTTTTTCCATCTCGCCCGGCGCGCGCGCGAAACTCCTCGCGGAAAGCACTTTCGAATCTAACTCCGACGATACTCCGAGGGGCCGTATCCAGGTGAGAAAGATTCGCCGAGGCGTCGATCATTTCTATTTGCCGGGATATTCAATAAGACACTTTGCCACGGCTTTCCTTATTTGCATCTCCCTTCGCGGCGCGGTTATAACGCGAAATCCACTGTTGACAAGTTTATTAGAGAGAGTTCCGCGTACAAGAGGATTGTGCGTTTTAGATTAGCGTTTTCGCCGGGGCCCGACGCACTCACGCACTCGCGAGGAGGATTCGCGCCGCGGATTCTCTCTCCCGTTAAAGGTCGCGCGTCCTCCTCGGCGCTCGGACACGTTATAAGTATTTTACCACGCCATTTGTGGTTTTCTACGGGGCACTGGCTTACTTATGACCGCGGCGATCGCGCCTATTGACGGCTGATTAGTTTATGGTGATAAGACTTCAGGTGCCGGGAGACGCGCGCTCTCTCTCGCGCGCGCGCACGCAACGGGACCTCGCACGCCACGGCGAGACAAACGGCGATTGCATGCCCGCGGGTGAACGATGTGTAACGAAGTAGCCGGCCGTGCATCAATCGTCGTAAAGGCATCGTTCCTGGCGCGATCTCTCGCGTCTCGGAGAGTCAATCTCTCTCTCTCTCTCTCTCTCTCTCTCTCTCTCTCCCGGCGTAATCTTCGTCGCTGGATAATGGGACGTCGATTCATTTGTGCGACGAGCCTGGCGAATCTCCGGCCGCCGAGGCACCGTTACGCGAGCCTGGATCTGGAAATCGCGTATTCATATTCATCCCCGACGTGGCAGGTGTCTCATAGTTTGCAGGAGAGACCGATCGACCGGAGAGAAATAAAAAAAAAAAAAGATGGAGAAGAAAATGAGCGAGTCTCGCGGGGGAAAAAAGTCTCGCCGGCCGGCATTAGCGTCGACCGGACCGCGGCGACCGCGTGTCGGCGCGAATGCGAAATTTCAATTGTTAATCGGACCGCAGGCAGCGCGGGCAGCCTTTGTCGCCTCTGAAAATCACCGCAGGGTCCCGCGGGCTCGCGCGCCAATTTCGCCTTTCATCGCTGATTGCTTCCTTGTACGGCGCCGACTACCACGCGCGGAGAGAGGCGGCGCGGCGCGGCGCGGCGGTGCCCGCATGCGGCGAGAGTCAAATTAAAATCCCCGCCGATGTCAGGCGATAATGATAACGAAGCACGTCGGAGGTGTTAATAGCCTGACAGGCGTGGATCATCGATTTCGCAGTGACAGAAGCACCATCGACTGTTTGCGGAAGGAGGCTCGCAGTTAATCAGAATCCTTTCATCTCGCGCGCCGCTCGCCGCGCCGCGCGGCCCTAACGCTCCCGAACGCCTCGGACTGTGTCACAATCGCCGTGTAACGTGTAATTTCCTCTGTTACTTCGTGAGACGCGGGCTTTTAATCACTCTGCGTAAAATGTGAGATTTTGAGGTGAAAATGTTTTCGCTGTCTTAACGAGTTTAGACATTAATAATTTTCAATGAAAGCTATTTAAATGTTGATTGGACATTTTTTTGAAGTTATTTCATTTCGCTTAAAAATAATTAAAAAATAAAAATAATCTTATCCAACTTTTTTAAAATTAAGCTAAATATTCTAAAAAGAGTTGAGTAAAAAGTGACGGCAAATGAATGCACAATTGTATTTTCCTATTTTTCGCTCAATCAATTATATTTTTTAGTTCTCAATAAATACACTTTTTACAGAATTTTTGGTTGCCAAACCTTTGAGACACTGTGAAAATGTTTTTCCTGTCTTAAACGAGTTTAAACATCAATGAATTTTAATGAAAATTATTTAAATTGGAGATTTTTTAAGTTATTTTATTTCTTTAAAAATAATAGAAAATAAAAATAATTTTCTTCAATTTTGTAAATAATAAAATTAAGCTATCCCAACAGCAATTAAGTAAAAAGCACATTATGTTTTCTAGAAAGAATCCAATTCTTGAGGAAACCGAAGTTCTTTGGTTCTCAATAAATACATTTTCCACGAAACTTTTGGTCGCCAGTGCCTCGAACTCGAACGAGGTACACAAATGCCGTATATAAGCAAATTCACATAATCCGCTCGCGGCACGGCGGCGTTCGTTCGTGCCAAAATAAATCAGCGGTTCGGCGTATGAAAAATAGCCCCGCGGCGTCGTAGGTGTATATATTCGGGTCGCGAGGGCGAACGATCCTAACAAATTGGTCCCGAAGCAAATGAGCCCCACGATGCCGATTTATTATTATCTATTTACGATGCGCCTTAAATCACGCATACTCGAGAGCCGTCGGCATCTCGCCGGAGAAATCGTGAAGAGAGCCGAGAGAACAACAAGAAGCAGATAGTAGAATTCGAGGCGCATTACGTATCATTTAACTCCTCGTTGGGCCTCGTAACTTCGAATAAACTGTAACAGTACGTTGCCAAGTATTATTCTCGAGCGCGAAACATGCAACCTTCTGCTGTGGTAAATGTCCACTTGTCTTCTTTACATAGAAAAAAAAAAATCCGCGAAATCATTAATATTGACTTAATAAATCTGGCACTTCTTTTTTAAACTCTTTTTGGAAACAAAAATAGAATTTAAATTCGTTTAAAAAATAATATTCACTAAAAGCATTATGCATATAGAGTGATTTATAAGTATAATTACACTATTACATATTAGTGATATTTAAATAGTTGTATCATCAATCTTCTCTCAGAAAAAAACATTTTAATGAACAAAAAGAAGAAATTTTTCAGATTCGAAACAACGGCAATACGTTGTAAATATAGCGTGGGCGTCACATCATTTTAATAACGCACCAAGCAGCGTACTTCACACTCGCCAGCGAGGGGAAAAAAAAATGCAAGGACACCGGGCAGGTTCCAGTTTCGTGCGTTGTTCGTGATCTCGAGCGGTGCCTCGGGTTTCGGCCTCGGCTCATATCCCGAGCGAGGGGATCGGTATACCTATCGGTGACGTATTGACAGACGTGAACAAATGACACGGCGCAGCTGGGGAGGGAGGGGGAGGAGGGGGTGCCCGTGGTGAGGCTCGGGCTAACAAAGCGGGGAAGAGGCTCGGCTGTATATCGCGCGGGCCCGGCCACGGGACATTATCATATTATGCTCGTTTGTAACTACAAATTGAGTTACCCCCGCGCGAACCCCGCGGCAGTCCGCCGCGATCTGCGTGCGGACCACTCTCATTGTCAGATACGCATCTCGAGGAGGGCCGGCGTACGTCAATCCGCGGAACGGATACCTTCCCTCGTGTGCCCGATGGATCCTCGACGTGCGTTGGAAACAGGTCGACCGGCAGTCGCCGGCGGGTGGTCGGCGGATTCCCAAACCGGCAACTCGCCGCGAGTTGTTTTTTAAGCTTCGCGTGAAGTTTCGACGCGAGAGAGCCTCTGACATAATTGGGATGGAGGTTCCGTACAAGTTCGCCTACGAGGTGTCGGAGTAGTCCGCTAGAGTTCGAAGCTAACGGACGAGAGGGCGTGCAAAAAAATGAAGGTACCAAGACTTGTGAGGTGAGCATAGACGTAGGGCGATTTTTACCAAGACCTGGTTGACCTAATCTAACTGTTTTAGTAACCTTGTAGGATTCCAGCTGAAGCTGCTTTCGAAGAGAAAATGCGAAATGAAGAATTAGAAATATGCTCATCAGCTTCAGTTCTTTAGGAATCTTGCAAGATTACTAAAATAGTTAGGCTAGATTAACCAAGAATTTGATAAAAGTCGCTCGAAGTAGACTAGACTGCGCGTTCTCTATCTTTCTCATTGTGAAAACATGTCCCCAAAATAGAAAGAAATAGATCTTGGAAATCCCATTTTTTCTTTGTCTGAAGATGTGAGGAAAAAATAAGCGATTGTTGATTGGTGGAACAGGTACTGAGAGACAAGGAGAGGTTTGGACTACAAAACGTTGTTTCTTTCTAATTTGGAGACATTTCTTGTCAGAAACGCGCACTGTAGTATACTATGTCTATAAAGGTAAAGCGATTTTTGTAAGATTGGTGTAGTCATCAAGTGTACTGTATGTACACACAGGCCCGTATTCAGAACGCATTTATAAAGATGTTAGCGCATTTTTTGTCATCCTATCTCTATCTCTCTGTAAATGTAATGCAAAGATAGAATGACAAAAAAGCACGCTAACATCTTTATAAATGCGTTCTGAATACAGACCATGGTCTCAGAAATGCCTAGCCACGTGAAGTTGGCCGCGTTCAGAGTTTATCTTCTTCTTTCCAATGTGGAAGGCAGTAAAAGAAAAAAGATAAACTCTGAACGCTGCCAATTTCATGTGGCTAGGCTATTTCTAGTTCCGTGTGTACTCGAGTCTCATAAAATATTTGATTTTCGCGAACTTTCGCATCTGATCAATTACCAAACACGAGGTATATAAGGCGTACGAGTTTTTCGCGTAACGAATGCGTAACGAATTTCAGCTCGTTACTCCGAAGACCGATCGCGGTTGATAGACCGAGCGTTTTTATGTAATTACGATGTCTCCGGCGAAAGTCAACGTCACACGGCTTAATGACATGCACACGCAAGTCTACCCTCAATCTGAGCCAGGTCAGGTATCTGCGTCAGATCTCTCGCCGGCTAAGTAATGTGGGCCAGAAGACAGGCGCGTTTAGCGCTAGATGTATTATAGATTACGCGTCACAGTGCCTACACTTCCGAAGGTGTATGCGTGCGCCTGAATGAATTACACTTCCGCGTTCGAAGAAACCGCGCCGCGTACAGGCACAACAGAATCGGCCGTTGGACTGTTTCAAATTTACGCGTGCGAATTTACGTGACGCGTTCAATATGCGCAACGCTGCAACGGCAGGCATTGCGTAACGTGTACAAAGGTCGGTCCGCTTGGTTCCTGCATGGGATTGCGAAACCGTGGTAATAAGCTCGCGAATAAATAGTAGTAAAAACCACCGCACGCGGGAGAGAGAAAAAGAGAGAGAGAGAGAACGAGAGGCCTCGCGGAGACGCTCGGCCCGGCGCTAAATCCGGCTCTCGTTCCCGGCAGATGAGTAATCCTTGATTTGACGCGACAGCCGTGAAGAAACTGTTATACATTGTTCCTCGATCGTGGCTGAAAGCGACGTGGGCGATTCATACTCATACACGCACTTTGCCTGCCTCGTTATGCCCGTTGTGAGTCGAAACGCTCGAGCGACTCTCACGAAATTCCCACACTGCCGTGCTTACCTTGAAGACCGTCGCGCTACTTTGTTGGTTTCGTCGAAAAGATTTTATGCCCCGAAAAGCCCGCCCATAAACGTCACCTTTTGTTTATCGGCGTTTCAACGATACCGAGGGGATAATTTATCGTTGATACGGCGATTCTCTCTCTCTTCCCCGCCGTGGGGGAATAAAGCCTACCGAGTAAGGATAATCATTAAGAATTGATGTAATACGACGTTTTATTAGCAATATTTTTAACGTATGAATTGGATCCGCTAATAATTGCTTATTCATTCGTGCAACTTTCACACATTTTTATCGCCCGGTATATATATTTATCCGACCAGAATGGGTCGTTCGAACACGGTGATTAAAAGGCGTCAGAATATCTGAAACTGTCCTAAAAAACTTTGTTGTCGATCGCTTTCGACAGTTCTCGCAAAAACAACAAATACAGTTAAACTTCTTTATTCGTAAAAAAATGGATTTCGCCAAAATGCCGCAAATATGGAAAACGCAAATGAAAGTATAGGGGATGTATTCCAAAAAAATTGAAAATTAAGAAAAATTTGCTATTGAAAAAGATAGATTTATTTCAAATTAACAATTGAATGCATAATTAATATGATTGGATTTTTCTGAAATTTATATATTATTAAAATTGTAACAAAATTAAATATTGTTAAACAGTTGATTAAAAATCTTGAGAACTTAGTAAAAAAATCGTGCAATGCTCCACAATCTCTTAAATTAAAGGGAAAAGATCCTACTACAAGATGCAAGTAAAAATCAAGAGTCTTTTCAATTTTTTCCACAACAGGTATAATGCAGCAAAGTTGCATTAAAAATTTTATTTTGACGAATCAAAATTTATCATTGTGCCGTTTCGTGAGAAAAAAAGTAATTAAAATCGCTAACAAGCATTTGATAAAAAACTTCAAGGTTTAAAATGCTTTTTAAAAAATTAAAATTCGATGATTTTTAACAATGTTATGCTTGTGCGAAGTTATGCAAAATTTTGACATAAATCTACCTATGCAATAATTTTGTTAAGCAGTGTAGATGTAATAGGATAGAAATTTTGACTGCAAATAAAAAAGATTTACAAATTTTTACTTCGAAAATAGTAAATCTGTGAATAAAGAATTTCGATCGTAATATATCCTAATGTCATAGTAGCATCAATTTCGCGACTTCTTTCAAGCTAGAAACATTTGTCATGAAATCAACAGTCTACAGTATACAAACAACGATTCGAAAGCATCGATTCGCGAGTCGGAGAAGAAACAGTCATTCAGCAGTCAGCGCGAGACAACGGCCGGGATGGCAAATTGCTCGCAATACTCGGCGACACTCCTCTGCTATTTCCGATATCATCCACGCGCGATGTTTCGCGTTGAATTAGCATAAATCGTCGTGGGAGGACAATAAAGAGAGTGCGTCCAACGCGCCGCGAGCCGAAGAGACCCGCGGCCGGGCCGCAACCGTTTACCGCAACTGCGCGCGCGCGCGCACCGCATTCGCGAGAGGACTTGCATCTGCATGCGGTTGCGCAAGAGAGCGACGGTAGCTTCCTCCACGGTGGTGCACGCTCGTTTCCGCTGGCCATTTAGGGCCGGCGGGGGTTGCCGGAGGTCGTGTTCCAATTACTCAACACACACACACACGAGGGCACCCACCTTCGGTCTCCACCTCCACTCCGCCACCTCCATCCACGAGAGCGAGACGACGACGTCGCCGCTCTTTGCCTTTGCGCATCGAGGATGCAACGGCCGGAGGGACGACAATCGGCCGGTGGGAGGACAAACGATCGTTTACCTACGTGAACGCGCGCGCCGACTCTCTCGCTCACATCACGTTATATTTCGCCACCGCTTCTTCGCAGGTTTTCCGACTCCGAGCCCGGCATAATTTGATATCGTATCCGCCTCGTTTCTCGCGCGCGCGCGCCCCACCGGGGCGTATAGAAACTCATATCCGCGCGCGCGCGCGCGCGCGCTCGCGCTCGCTCGGGCGTACTTGTCAATTAGCGGGATTTAAATTGCCTGACGTGTCTGGATCCTTATGCAAGGCGCGTTTCGCACGGCCCGAGAGAGAGGAGAGTGACTAGTGTAATTAAACAATTTATAAAATTTATTATTCCACGTAGATCGCGTTACATATGGGCGAACAGTTTAATTAAATGCTGTCAATTGCCTGCGTCTTACGTAACGGGACAAAAATTGAACATTTACGTAAATAATTTGTAATTATGCAACCGTGAAGAGATTCTATTAGTCTACTTTTAGGGAAATTTGAAGAGTTCGCGGCCTAATGTATAAATGGGGGGAATATTTCAAATAATTATTGGCGCAGTAAAGCGACATCTAGTTTATAAATAACTTTATAAATAACAGGACAAAAAAATTGAATATTTACGTGAATAATTCGTAGTTACACAACCATGAAGAGATTATATTACCCTACTTTTAGGGAAATTTGGAAAGTTCGCGGCCTAATATATAAATGGCGGGATTTATTTGTTGCTTGAAAAATAAAAATAATTTAAAAATCAAAATTATATATTATATCCTTTCATTATTAGGCTGCAAACTTTTCAAACTGCCCTCGCATAACGCTCCGCAATTTTCTCGAGTTTAATCAACCGTCAACAGTTTAATCAGCCGTCAAACGGAATTCAAACGTTCCGCGCGAATCCCAATATCCCATCTCGAGAAATAATTAAAAGCGTCACACCTACGTGCGATCTGCCTCGGCGGATTTATACAAATCGCGCTCGCGTCCCGCGGAGCGTGAATCACACGCGCGCCCTTTCGCTCGTCACCTATCAATTAAGAGATCGAGCGCGCGCGCGCGCGCGCGCGCGCGAAAGTACCGCGGCGCGCAGGAAGTATTACTTACACGTTCGACGAGGCGGGCGGCGGCCGCTTTGGGGATAGTGGAAACTCACGAGCGCTGGTTCTCTCGCCTTATCGCCTACGCCCGCGCGCGCAGGACCCGATACGATCGACGGGGGCCCCATCGGGGCCCCGATATCGATCATGCGACACGCGCGGCGTATAAACGCCGCTCGCTCGCTCGCCGCGCTTAATTTACTACTTGCTTACGCGGCTCGGGCGCGCAGATATATGGGCTACCGCGCCGGACATGGGATAATTATCACAACACGTCCGCGCGTTTCCTCCACAAGGTGCGCGCCCACGCGACCTAGCTTCGTTTTGATTTCGCCGCGCGCCGACCGGCTCGGGGTATTACGAGAGACATCGGGGCGGGAGTTAGTCACCCGAGTGTGAGCGTGAGAGAATCGGCGTGGCCGGCGTTACCGGTCGCCGCGCCGCCGATTCCTCCGCGAGTTCACGCATATGAATCACCCGGCGGCGCCCCGCGCCCCAGCCGAGGATTTCCGGCGTTGCGATTCCCGCGGTTGCGCGAGAAATCATGCGAGAAAGTGCCGAAGAACACACACACACGGCGGAGGGAGATAAGCCCCCGTGGCGCTGATTATAGAAAATGGTCGAGATAATACGCGGTACATCCAGTACTACTGCCGCTAATAAAACATCGTGTATTGTAAATACGATGCGGAAGTCGGCGGAGAGACTTCACCGATGGAGCTTCTCAGGCCAGATACTGAAACGCATCTTATTGATAATCCGACGGATCATGCATCGCGTATCAATCTTCTCCTCGACTGCGGTATATAATAATGGCTCTCGTACTTTGCCGATGCTACTTTATCGTGGCTCTCATGACGAATAGGCTCGCTAAATGCGAAACAATCCGGACTTGGATGCAACTCCTCTGGTAGCACAATGCATCGGCTATATATTGGCTAAACATTGGTTACGCTGGGAGCGCATTAACTGATGTTTCCCAATGTAAAGCCAATACTGTCCATGGAAATAAATACAAATGTACTACTGTTGATGGCGTTATTAAATTGAGATTTACAGTGATGGCGGAATAATAGGTACGCAGCAGAAAAAGACCATTTCCTGGAAAAGGTATGTTTTTTAAAATTGTATAATGAAAGTACAAGAAACAGTATTTTTCAGTGAATGATAATGAGATATGAAAGTGCAATGTCAATTTACCTAAATTTATCTCTCCACTCTCCGTATTTGAAAATTGATAATTTCTCTGCCGCGGATCTACTCTGCCATCACTGTATATATTAGATTTACATTATTTCCCAATATTGCGTCAACATATTGCGCTACTAGGGTTACCTGTTGCATTTATGGAAGAAAAGGTCGGCAGTGCGATGCACTTAGTAGCACGAAACACATATTTGCATATATATACGTATATATAATATATAATATGTAATATATAATATATATAACATATGTGTATACACGCAGAAATATAATGTGCGCATATAGACATAGTACCTTCTCGCCAGAAGCAGTTACACTGATTGCTGTGTTTTCAAACTCGAAAGAACTCCTCCCGGTCCCGTCCGTGGGAACTTACCGAGCCCGCAGACACAGAGAGCGCGGACTTACGTACGTATGAACACAAGTAGACGAGTGTGGTCAACCATGGAAGGAAGAGCAGGACGAGAACAAGAGGGAGAGGAAGCGGGAGGCAAGGGAGACGAGGCCGAGGGAAAGGGAGCGAGAAACCGGCGAGAAGAGTGAGAAAGGGAGTCACTCCGGGCAGCTCATCACTCGCGAATTAACCCGCCGCTTCCAGTACCACTTCTTCCACTCGCGGCATCAAGCGCGGCCCGATTCGATCTCTGATGAGAGTTTACGAGCGCCCTAGCGCGGGCTCTAAACGGTAACGAATGGACGGATCGCGGGGCACCGAGGCGGACTTCTCGTCCGGCAATCCTGGAAAATCAGAACAGTCGGCGGCCGGTAACCGACAATTCATAGCTATCGTCTCTCATCTCCGACTTTCTTGCGGGCCGCGGAGGATCGCTCGACACTCGGCGTGTCGGGAGAGATCTAAAAACGCACGACTCGCCGCGCAACTGTAATGACAGGAGGGAAATAAAATCTCGCCAAGTCCTCCTGTTTTCCAGGAGGCGCCTCTCGTCGCCGACGTGGAAGAAATACTTAAGGGATCACTACATGCTCAATATTATATATATATCATGTAGAGGTTACATTAAAAGTTTGTCCAATATATTGTGTCAATTAAAAGTTGCACAAAGAAATTAGGAAAAAGAGATTTGCAAAATTTGCACAATTTTCGTTTTGTAATCTTCTAATCTTGTACTGAATTGCAGCAATATTATTGCGCAATACTAAAGACTAATCTGCAAACGGACCTGCAGACAGTACAATATTTCGCGGGTTGCACAACATATATTTTAACAAAATTTTGTATGTGACTGATACAATATATTACACACAATATATCGATACAAAGACACAATATATTGCACAAACCTTCAGTATAACCCCTACATGTTCAATTATATTGATCTCATATAAGGACCGCTTTATAAACGGTCCAATATTTCGCAGGTTGCACAATATACTTCAACAAACTTTTGATTGACGCAATACATTGCATAAATCTTCAATATAACTCCTACATAATCAATAATTATCCAATATCAAATATTTTTCAATAATATTAATCCTTTTGTACAGAAACCTTTTAACGTGCGTAAGTGTTACACTCGATGAAAATGCGGAAGGGCGGTTAAGTCGATCCGAAATCTCGACCGATACGACACCACGGACACGAAAGAAGCTGGCGATACAGATCGGAGATAAGGGCGGAAGCAACGTTGACGTATTTATGTACGAGCACGCTGATCATCAAGAGCTCGTGCGCGCACCTTCCCGTAGATCGGCGTAGATATACGCCGTATCCGCGCACATATATAAGCGCCTACCGTGATGGCGTTACCCTTTTGAACGGTCCTCAGCTTTTTATCTAGAGATCCCATTGTCTCGCATCTTCGCCAAAAACACGTCGCGTATACGCGCCGGCATAATTTTTCAATTTGCTAGACCCGCCCCGAGATTTCTATCTGCACTCTCCGAGTCCTCGGCCCGGGGTTGTTCCCTCGAGAGACGGCGGGTGCCCGAGGTGAGGGACGAAGGTAGAGACGACACGGGGGGAGAGGGAGAACGGACGCGGAGGAAAGATCGAGGAAAAAGGACGGGTGTGTGGGGAGGGTGGTCAGTTCCTTCGTACGTGACCTTTCGCACGAGAGGACAGGAGCCCCTCGCGAAGGCACCTCGCAACCGCTTGCGCCATAACTTTCCGTGCACGGACCTGTATTGGTTTCCCCCCTCCCCTTCCCGATGCTCACGGAATCTTAAAATTCCTCCGATGATCCTTCCCGTGGAGTTCCGTGGCGCGCGCGCGACCAGCCTGACTTATTCGGATGATCGACGACGTTAACTAACATCGACGTGTCCCCATATCCATAAAGCACAGCCAGCGGATGACAACCGTATAAACCGCGAATCGCTAATAATAATTATCGTTAATGCGCCTATAAAGCAGCGGAAAGAAGCCGGGCATTAATAAGGGCCGTTGAAACGCACGCGACTCTTGGCACGAGAGAGGTTGCGAGTTCTCCACCGTGGACGATCGCCTCGAACCGTGCTTGAACCACATCGGTTTTCTCGTGACCCTACGGGTCCGAAAAAGGTTTCCCCGCAAACAAATCCAATAAACACCAGCTAATAGTAACATTCCCATGCAGCACAAACCTTGCAGTTACATTGTAGAATATATATATTGCGTAATATTGCAACAAGATTGCAATCTTGCAGCAATGTAATTGCAAGTTTTGTGCTGTATGAATTGCAATTAATATTACAATTTTCTATTCTACATTGTAACTGTTATGTACAACGTGTGTTATGTTACATTTATAATATACATATGTGTATACTGTATAGTTGCAATCTTGCAACAATATTGCTACAATGTAATTGCAAATTTTGTGCTGCATGGGTTGCATCAATATTACAATTTTCTACTCAACAATGTAACTGTTATGTAATATTACAACGTGTGTTATTATTACATTTATATTGATGCAATGTTACTGTTGGTTGGTGTCTACTGGGAAATATCCTCGCCATTGTCACCAAAGCAGTAGACGCGAGAGGCGATTTTCCCCTCGCGACGCGAAAAGATTACGATTTCCGTAGCTCCCTCGCTCTTCAAGGTTCTCTCTTTCCCGCTTATTCGTTCTCCTTTTTCTTTTTCATTTTTTTCGTGTGTATCCTTCGGGCGAAGTGCTCCACCCATCCTGAGAACCGGCGCGGGCGGAAGATCGCGGTGCTCAAAATCGACCGTTAACCACGAGAGATTCCAAGCACGTGATGAATAATTTTCAGGAATTTGCTGATACACGTGGAATCTACGACGGATTCAATTGAACTCTTCTTCCAACGAAGGGCTTTATCGTTTTTCAGAATGTGGGTACCAACTCGCGAGCGAGAAGTCCTGACGTTGAGAACCATCCTGGTGTGTCTGCGACCTGTGACCCTTCGCCCACACGAGGACGCCATGCACCGCAACGCGATGCAACGCGATGCAACGCAGGCCGGGGGGGCCAGAGGGGGGGAGAGGGAGAGGGCGGCCGCTCGTAGGGCCCGGCAACGGAGCCCGCGGGGACCCGGGGGTGCCCTCGGTCACCGAGCCCGAGCAGGCAGGCCTGATCGCGCGCACATCGCCTCGCGCAACCTGCAAACTCGTACCAACGGCAAAAATGCTCTCCCTCGCGCGAGACACTCCCGCGTACGTATCTTACGCCGGCAGGCTTTACCCTAAAGCTCGCCTCGGCCGCTACGCCTATCCGCTATGAGAGAATTTTCACTGTGATCCGAACATGGGCGTAAGTTAAAGCGTACAGTTATTACTTGTTTAAGATGTGTTCCTCGAGTTTTATCGATAGGTAATTCCGTTGGAAAATACTACATGCGTGCCTAACATGATTGTAATGCGATGTTGTCGATAATTTTGAATAGAATGTACGTAAGACATTCCGAAATTCGAAATCATTAAATTTAAAGTTCAAATTGAAAACGTGCGAAGTGTAAGTAACCAAGCAAGTGAGCGTTTGTGAGGATGTGACTTGTGAAAATGTATTGCGTTGGATAAAAATTTAACGTTGGACAATAGCGTAATTTCGCTAAAGTGAGAGTGTACGTAAATTTATACGAATAAATATTATAAGGCACAAAAATATCCATGCCCGTACTTATAATAATAGTAATAATAAATATTATTACTATATGACAATATTATATTTATAATTATATAATAATAATAAATAATTTACAGTTTTTCCAATTATTTGATTATTATCATGAAATAGTGATGACTTATATAATTTAACGATGGAGCTAGGACAAATTGAATGTTTTACATGCGACTTGGTATCTTGATTTATCCCAAGTTATATTTGCATACGCTTTACATAAGTACGTAGTGATAAATAGTGATCATGCACGATAAAATGTGATTTTCAATCGAGCGTTAGTAATTTATAATGTATCTATGAACTCGATAAGGTAATCGATGCTCAATTAAGAAGCAAGTAGGTCCACCGCGATAATCCGTTATCGGGAACCAGTTTCGCTCACGTTCTTGCGGTACGCAACGAAGGAGTTTAACGCTGGATCGTTCCGTCGACTGAACTCGTCCAACGGAACGAGCGTGACAACTTTGTTATAAAGTGCGGCCGACTAATGACGATGTAATTGGAAATGCAGGTTGTAAACCCGGCATCATGGGATCACCATTAAGCATAATCATAATTTATCACACTTTATTACAGATTTGTCGTTAAAATTTTTTATGGTAAAAAACTTAATCGAAAATTCGATGAAATTATCGCAAATCTCACTTCATCTGAAATGTTTTTACGTTAACACTGAAAAAAAGATTGGTTATAATAATCCAGTCTTGATAAAAGTTACTAACAATCTTGGTGAAATAGTTTCAACTAAACATATATGTCATTATGACAAAATAATGTTATGAAAATGAAATGTTCATAATTGTTATCAAATGTTTTGCCATTATTATTATTATATTTGTAGTAATACTAAATATTTCAAAAATTGCATTACTACATACATCTTATAAATTTACCTAGAACTTTTTTTTCAGTAAAGAGTGACGTTGTTGGTACAGTATTTGGGCTAGACGTTAAAGATAGTGAGAGTTAAATGATATTTAAAATAATCGAACTAAATTTGTTTCGATTTAATCTCTCTATACTTACAATGTTAGAGAAATCGATCTTTTTTCTGTGTCGAAAGGTAAAAGACTGTCTTTGTTTTCCCAAAATCGCAATGTATCAAGTCAAACTCTTTACAGCGCCACATGTAATATAAATCTATAAATTTTAAATGCATGTAAAATTAATCATATTTAAAATTTAAAGAGCATTCTGATGGCTTTCTACCAAAAGAGACGTATTCCTCAAGAAAGCTTCGTTAAATACAATTCTCGCGGGAATAAATGTTATATTATCGAGCTGTAACACCGCAGGCGTGAGCTGTCTTCTCGCTCGGTCTCCGGGGATACGAAACCTATTGTTGGACCCCGCACGACCAAGAGCAGAGCCCGACCACGACTCGCACTTTCTATTCGGTGGTTCGATTGTCGCTCGTGCCCCGGCGTTTTCCCCGTTAGCAAGCGGAGCAGAAGCGAGATACCGCGGCGCTTATTAGAGCCTACTTTGGGATCGGGAGGTTGATGGCGTGGTTTGCGATCGCGAAGATCGGGCCACGAAGCCAATCCGAATTGCAGAGGGATATTCCTCGCTCGCCGAGAGCCGAGCACTGATATTACGGGGGCCCCGGCGAAATATGCCGAGTCGCCGCGGTTCGTGCCACGATGAATGATACGCCGCGCGCGGCCCCGGCGTGCCCCGGTGGTGATGATACCGCCAGCCGGAAACGGCCCCACGGTACCTGTCCCGCGGCATAAACAATCGATCCCGCCGGCCTGCTACGATTTACGTAACGAATCGACGCGGAAGTCAGGCCGCGCCGCGTCGCCGGAGAGGTTATCGTTTGCCGTTCTATGCCCGCGCGCTTCCCGCTGAAAGCGGCCCCGGCGAAATTGTATTATCCAACAGAGTTATCTTATTGAGCCATCGGGCCTTGTGCAAATGACGGCGCCGCGACACAACAAAGTCACGTCCTCGTGACAGGTGAAAGCTCAGGTGGAGATGCAAATCTCATTGTCTTCTAATTCCATTCGCGGAACGGGGATATCCGTGATACGGGAAGCCATAATTGGTTTATCGTTACAGTGTGGGGAGGGG
>VBVQ01003729.1:0-17480 GCA_011636635.1 Tetramorium simillimum
GTTAGACGTAGGTCTCGCCAAGTCTTCAATAGCGTTAAACAAATCTAATATCATTAGCTACGTCATTAGATGTTTAAAAAAGTACCCGATGACTTCAGCATGTGTAAGAAAATTTTATTCGGTTTTCGAGTCGCGATTTTTCTGCTCAGCTCTGCAGTTTTGCCTACGTATACGCAACTATTGGCTTCCTTGGAAGTCCTGCGGTATGGGGCGGGCAAAAAGAGAGAGAAAAAGAAAAAAAAAGGTCTTTCGATTTATGTAAAAATATGGCACACCATCGCACGACGGGTGGAGGGGAAAGAGTACCAAGGTGGCAGCGGAAAGCTTCTGGTTCGTTCGGATTGATACGTCAGATTGAACCAACGCCGGTCAGTTGAAACCAGTTTCAATTTATGCGAGTCCGCCGGACCGCCGATCGAGGTTCTTTATGGGCCCTTTTTAATTATTTTTCCACTGAAATGCGTCGGCAGAGGCGGGGGAGGAAAGGGGAGACTATAAAGCAGCGCCCGGTGTCTGAGTTTTCTTCCTGGACCGGGTGACCATTCGTTAATGACCAATTAAGTCATTAGTCTAACAGAAGCTAGTGCCTCGTCTTCGTCCGAGATGTCAAATGTCTCGATGACCTTCCTTTGCGCGATGATCGGTTTCCTTGACGTGTGCTCCCGACGCTGCCAGCGTTTAATTTGGCACTTTTCGCATTATTTTGTTAATTATAGACAAGTAGAGACGAGAGAATTATGGCTCACGCGGAAGAGGCAATCCAACTTTGCATCAAACTCTCTTATTTATCGAATTTTATCGAATTTTAGAAAAATTCGTAGATTAAAAGAATGTATTTCTTTAACTCACAATCAGTTTTCGATTATCAATTATCCCATCGAGAATTTGTATGTAACGAAAGTGATAATTTATATTTCTTTAATCTAGATTTTAATTATCAATTATTATTTTCTATCGACAATTTTCTTAAAATAAAAGCAGTTATAATTTAATTTAATATAAATTATATAATTATGTCTCTAACATAAATTAATATTAATCAAATAATTGTAATGTTACATAAATTTTATGTGACAGTCTCTTCATATATACATATATGTATATATCGCTATATGAAATTTAATTAATTGGCAACATTTTAATACAATACGTTACTTGCTATGTGACACTGATAAAAAATCGTATGGACGCATCTTCATTTCTTTTTTTATGTTTCAATTTTATTTATATATGTATACAATTAGTTCATAGAATAATAAGAGACTTTGTAACTTTCTTTATTCCCGCGCTCTCGTTGTATTACTTTTGACAACATGTTTATGATGACTTCGAGTTTCGATGTCAACAGTAGGTATCTGTATGTACGTGCACGTCTTGGATTCTAGTAGGAAATAAAGTCTGTTTCGTGTGTTCAACCGCGTTCCGGAGTGATGTACGAGAATAATAATTCATTTGTGTTCAATGTAATGATACGTACGCATTTCTGTGTTTCGGTGTATAATTTCTCAATTTTAGAATCACGCATAAACGAACGCACAAATAATCCGGTCAATGTAACATGAATTGCCACGACAGCTTTGACCTTAACAATCTATTTTATGAATAATTTAACAATTTTATGTGACAGCTATATAATTTTCTACGGCTGAAGTTTGGTGAGGGGTGAGTAGTAGCAATTGAAATCGGTGAAAAGTGTTTTGATTGCGTCAAATTTTCGCGAGACAGATGTTTTTCGATGAGTTCTCTTGACATAGTTCTTAAGGTGGTTATGAAGAGTTTCAAGAGAGTTTCGCTTCTCAATTCGTAAACTTCTGCGGTCAAATTCGCATCCTGTCATTCATGCTGGGAATGTAATATTTCAATAGAATGTGACACGTTTCGACAGTTAATAGTGTGACTTATACAGCGTACAATTAGCCGTGTATTTTGCAGTTCGCGTCATTCATATTTGTGGAATCGTGATTAGCACGGATAGCAATGCTTCGGATAAAAACTCCATCGCCCTTCCATTTATTCGGAATTATCTGGTTAGATCTGACCCGACTGCGTCCGGAAAATCCTTCCACGCGTTCTCTCGAGCCGCAGGTATCAAGATACAATACAGGAAGTTATTGAAACGGAAACTTTGATATACAATTAATTCATATCTTCGTGGGAGATCGATAAAAATGTAATTTTTTAACATTTGCTTAATGAAGGAAAAGACATGCAAACAATTTGCAATACGTCCTTGGTATTATAATTTTTAGTCTAATGCGAATTCTTTTTTCTTTTTTTTTTCTTATATAAAGTCAACCAATATTTGTTTCATTATATGTATATGTATCAGAGATTCATTTCCATTCGAAGAATTGTCCGTTGTTATTGTAAATTGAAGATTATGATTTTAATTAAATGCACGATTTATGCGATTTCAATTTCAATTGACGTACATCGATGCATAATCCTACATCTGTTAGAAATTCTCGTCTACCTAGTTTGTTTATCATCCTGTAAACCATAACCGGTTAAATGTGGACTTAGCTGGATTCGCAGCGTGGTTTTCACGCGTGCTGCGACTTCTTATACGTTGGACGTACACGACATTGGCTTCTTGTCCTAGCTGTCGCGGATCAGCTATTAGTATTCGACTATCGACCCTAATACTACGTTTATTGTCATTGAAAATTATTTATATGTCGTCCTGCATAACTAAATAAAAAGAAAAAACTTTCAACTTTTCAATGAAAGTATTGATTTTCAATGAAAAGTATAAAAAAGTGAAAGCATTTTCGCAGAAGCGAGAGAAATAAAAATAATTTTAAATTTGGAAAATTATTTTGTTTCGAATTAATTTAGAAATACTAAAACTTCATCTTTTTTAATATTTTGAATATATAGAATTATATTGACTTATATATTTTAAGAAGAAAATCATTGAATAAGTTTAATTTGAATAGCGATGAAGTTAAATGAACACTTTTGCGTCGATATATTTTTCGTACGTTTATTATAACTAATATTTAATTATTCATGTAGATTAATCAGTGCAGACAAAGAGTCTATTAGAAAAAAACAAAAATAATAAAAGAATTTAATATACCAAAGTGGAAAACATAATATATTTGACTCCCCTATCAAACTAGTTTTATATTTAAATGTTTTATAATAAAAGAAATTACGCATCAACATTGATGCAACAAACAAAATAATAATACAAAATTAATAACATAATATAATAATATAATAATCTAAAAAAATATCAAAATATATAGAGCGCACAGATTTTTTAAAATAAAATAAAATATATTTTTGTACCTTTCCTTTTCTTTCTCTCTCATCCTCTCTGATTGTCTCTTTAATATTTTTCTACATTCATAAATCGAGAGTTAGTAATTATGTCTGGTAATGTAATTTATTAATGATTTTGAATACGATAGAGAATAATACATGTAGCATACCATAATGAGGATACTCTTTTCTTTTATGTCCTGCATTGTTCTCGTCACACAAAATAAATCATATGGAATGAACTTATAGTATCAGATATTTGGCAAACAAGAGTCGACGTACGTTATTTGAACATATATTTTTTAGCAGATATCCGTCACTTGGCAATGTATTTGTTACGCTACACTAGCTTCGTATGTGTTGAAATAATCCTCAGTGAATCCCCAATCTCGAATATTATCTACTCTAATAATACATTAACCTTGAAATACATGTATTTTAGAAAAAAAAAGTAATTGCCCACGCGATAACTGTTTTCATTGAGTCAGCTTAATAATTAGTGGTAAATCGTTTAAATGTTTTTATACATATGTTTCTTGTTTAAATTCTAATTGATATGATCTTTTCTTCTGGAATACAAAAATGCGGCACATTGTGCGACACAGTACATAGCTTTCATTAGTTTGTCTTGAATCTTGTTTAATCGTTCATAAAAATTGAGATTTAATTTATGCTGTATTTTTAAGATGCATTGTTATTTCTAAAGAAAAATTATTATCCTGAAAATTATATTATTATGTATAAACGGTCAGAATGTAATCGAGGAAGCAAAAGGAGCGCGCAATTTGTATAAAGACGTAGATTTGCAAAACCGCGAATAAATCATGGGCGCGATCAATTACATGATTTATCGATTTGTTATCGATGCGGTGACGACTAGAGGATGATTGTTACCGTTTCGGCGAGTTTCACGCTGAAACCCGTCACACGTAGTAGTAGGGGGATGATGATGGGACTGTCCGTATAAAGGCGCACACGTGACAATTAAAACGATCAGTCTCGATTCCGTTCTCCGTTTAATCCGCCGTTCTATTATTTCGTGGAAACCGAGGACCGAGGTGGGCGAGAGAACAGAAATCGGAAGTCCGACAGTGTTTTGAAAATACCGCGATTCTCCGTGAGTTTTCCCAGGCGAGACGAGCGGACTCGCGTAAGGGCGAGGGTTTCGATCGAGGGGAGCTCATCAGCCGATCATATATGCGTTACATTAGGAAAACGAGCAAAATCATTCAGCTGCAATTTCGCACGTTCCTATCGGAAACTGGCTCGCGCGAGTAAGCGCGATCAGGCATTAGAATTTTCTGTATAAATCCTCTCGGGTGATCCGTCCCACGTCTTGAAAGAACCGATCGAGGGGTAAGATTTACAAGCCTTTCTTTTAGCTTCTTAATTAAAGCAAACCAACAAAGATTTGTTTCTGCGCTTGAACTTTCAAATTGCAGATTGTTAACTTTTTTTAACATTTTTTTATGCGAACGCTTAAATTTGATGATAGCTTTTATTAACATTTTTTATGAGAGTCATGATGGAAAGTACAGCAGAAATTCTACTTCATTTTTGTTTCTCATGGCTTCTGTATGGATATAATGTGCGAATTTAGCTTTTATCGATGATTTAATAAGTAACATATATTCTTTATATTACATATATTCCGAATATATTCTTGTTCTTAGAAAAAATATTTCTTACAAAGTAAGAAATTTCGCTTTATGTACATCCTACCTATTATTTTTCTTCCTGCCTATTATTTTTATTCCTACCTATTATTGTATAATTGTTCCTATATAATCCTACCTATTCCTATGTATTCCTATATAATCCTGTATAATCCTACCTATTATTTTTCTTCCTACCTATTATTGTACAATCCTACCTATTATTTTTCATTCCTATTATTGTATAATTATTCCTTGATATAATAAAATACTAAGTAGGTTCTAATATTTCGCGCACGAGAATGTTAAATTTAATTTTGTAATATGTGATTATAATATTTTTCGAATTTTCGCGAGAAATAAATACCATAATTTTGCAAAGATAAAGAAAAAAAAATTATTTGTTACGATACTCACTATATAATAAGTGATTGTGAACTGTCTCTAGATAGTTCTGCATGCTTTCGTTAAATCAGATACGTAAGGTATGTAAAACTTATGTCAGATATTAGGAAATCGTAATTACTGATATTATAACAAATATTTGAAATGCTTAAACGCTTTATTTATTTTTGAAATTATATTACCCTATTATCAGCTACAATGGTTAAATAAATAATTAGAAACTGATAACTTAATTAATCGTTATTTTTAGAGTTTATAAAAGAAAATAAGAAAAAATTTAATATATGTATTATTGAATTTTAAAAATTTGATGAATCTATATTTTCGATTTTGATCATTATTAATTAATTTCTGTTCTTTGACTTTTTTTATTTAAATTTGTTTTATATTACTTCAATTATTTAAATCTCAAAATCTATTTTAACTTCACACAATCCAAAATAAAATATGTTGCTAAATTAAAAAAATATAGTACATTTTCCATTTTCTTTCTCGACTTTTAGTTACACATTTATTACTTAAGTTATATTTCGATATTGAAGTAACCGGTTCTAACCAGTAAGCTATGATTCTGACCAGTTCGAACATATATCTCAATAATGATCGATGAATAGTTAATAACAAACATGCTGATGAGAGTTATTAACTTTTTCTATAATTATGTGCAAATTATTAAACTAAAACTCACGTTGATCATTATGTTGCCATTTCCTCATTGATTTTATTACGTAATAATAGATAGACAGTCAATAAATGTCATACTTATTTCTCTTGACAAGAATCTATCCTTTGCCTGAAGCGTAGATCAATATGTTTAATTATTTCTTTTTCATTAATCTCAGATTGTAATCTTTCATGTTACTTGGATACTTAATAAGATTGCTTCGTGTTTGTCTTCGTTAGATCTGAAAATTATAATTTTTAATTTGACTGTCATATCTGTTTAAACATTAACTTAAATATTAATCTTAAAATTTTTCTCGGTAATAATTCATAAATAAATTTGTTAAATTACGGTATTAATTATACAATGTTCTAAAAATATATGACATAAAGTAGTATATTAATAAATAGTTTCTTGCAAATGTTTCAAAATACGAATAGTATAAATTAAATCCAACATTTTAGCACTCTATAATTTTTCAATACCCTTAACTAGCACCATATTGACACAATGATTCGAGTTAATTGATATTTCGATCAAAGTTATACCGATGACGTTTGAATCGAGACGATATGTCTTTGACGTGATCGATAAGATTTAAGGTGAATGGTGTCAAATAACAGAATCAATTGTGACAGTTTCGTATATCAATTTATATGAGCGTTGTTAAAGCACTATTAAAAATATTGTGGAATAATTTTCTGGAATTTGCTATGTCGCTTGATGAATATTCATATATTAATTTTTAATTTTTTAACAAGTTAATTAATAATTCGACATGTTTAGAATTCGACTTGACTTGCGTAAAATTACTTCATTGGTACGCAGTCATGTGGTAAAATATTGACTATTGTATAAATCATGAGATGAATCATAATTAATTGATAATTACTTCACGTAGCAGATGATAGATAAATATATAATGATGTAATTAAGACTGTCAGTTGCGATAGTGTATCTTCTGAATAAATTGATAACTTATAGATTTCTGAATATAATGTTGATTTTTTTGTGACGTTTATGATATCCTATATTACTTAATTTTTTATCTTACATTTTTTTTATATAAAGTTGAATTTTAAACGTATTCAAAAACTACTAAATCTACCGATAAAAAAACTGCTTCTTCAGATTTATCAATTAATTCTCAACTTTGTAAATTTCTATTCTTAAATCTACATAAAAATACAAAGCGTAAAATACGAAATGATTGATAGGTACATCCAGAAAATGCGGCCGCATCTTCTCGTCCTGTTTTTCTTCCTGTCGGCATCATCCGCGGAGCAACGGCGCGTAAGAAGCGTCGAGGAGGAATGTCGCGCGGAACATCCCACGTTGCTCTATTATTTCTCATGGGCGGATTACACGGTGTTCGCCACAATGCTGATAGTCTCGTGCCTGATTGGCACCTTCTACGGCTTCTTCGCCAAGAAGCAGGAGACCAGCCAGGATTTTCTGCTGGGCGGCTCCACCATGGGCACATTCCCTATGGCGATGTCTTTGACCGCCAGCTTCATCACGGCCATCGAGCTGCTGGGAAATCCTGCGGAGATGTACGGACAGGTGCGGCAATTCAATGACACAAATTTTCAAACGAAGACGATCGAAATAGAATCTTAGAATTTGTGAAAAGAAGTTTTTCAAGTATAACAATAGAATCTTTCTTAAAAATAATTGAAATCATTGAAAATCTATGCCGTTTCCGTTGCAGGGAACTCAATTTTGGATGACTTGCCTCTCTTTCATATTCGTGGTACCGATCACGTCTCGCCTGTACCTGCCGGTGTTCATGAAATTAAGGCTGACATCGAGCTATGAATATCTGAATTTGCGTTTCAACCGGCACTGCCGTTTGCTAGCAAGCGCATTATACATGCTACAAATGGTGTTGTACACATCGGTAGCTGTGTACGCACCTGCATTAGCGTTAAGTCACGGTGAGTGATAATATTCTACAATCCTTTAATAAATCTGGATTTATCGCAGTGTTCTCTAAAATGATATAATCGAAATTAGAATTATACTTTTATAATAAAAATTGCTTTTTGATCTTACTTCTAATCATAGTTGAAAAGAGTATAATTGAAGAGACTTTTTAATTTTATTATCATTAAGTTCATGGTTAGAGCAAAGGTTTATTTGCAAGTCAATTTGATCCCAATTATAATGATGATAATTGTAAGAATTTCAAAACTTGGTACAAATATTTTTTCCAATATAATACAAAATATATTAAAAATCTTGAAGTTTAATCGATATAAATATTTAAAGCGCAAACATAACACCTAAAACTCTCTTATGTCCATTTCTACCACGGTAGATTAACTTTAATTTTCGTTTAACTTACTTTCTATCTTTTTTTAGTCCTAAGAATTAGAAAAAGATGAAAAGTAAGTTAAACCGAGATTAAAGTTAATCTGTCGTGGTAGAAATGGACATTAGAGTTATTCCCGTCATTGGCCTTCTTATGATCGCATTTCACTGAAGCGGAAAGTTTTCACAACTTAGGAGTATCTGTACCAGTTGATCTGTCAATAATTTCACAACTGATAGCATCAATTCTAAAATCCAGTTAAAATGATAAATGACATTCTTTAATTTGCAGTCACGGGCCTGAATACTTACATAGCTGTCACTCTAGTCTACATGGTTTGCATTTTCTACGCCTCACAGGTTTGCATTTTTTTAAAATGTGTATACATAAATAATCGAACAGTTGCATGTATTTAATTATATGATGTGATAGTCGCTGCAAAAAATATAATTTTCTTTTATGCACGTAATAATATTTGGATCTCTCTTTTCCATGCGATCTTACTCACTTGCTGTTATGTTCCTCGACAGGGTGGTATGAAAGCCGTGATAATGACCGATACCTTTCAAGCCGCCGTACTTATCGGCTCGCTGGTCCTCATCTTGGGCTACGGATTGTCCTGGGCTGGTGGAACCGCTCGCGTTTGGGAGGAGAATGCGAAATCCGGCAGGATAGAATTCTTTAACATGGATCCTAGTCCTACGGTGCGGCATAGTTTCTGGAGTGTTGCGATCGGTGGTACTTTCTACTGGACCACTATGTTCTGCAGCAACCAGGCGTCCGTCCAAAAGTATCTTAGTGTCGAGAGCATCTCGCAAGTAAGAATGTAAGTTTCCGAGGTAATAACCTTAGAAGTCCATGAAAAAGTTTTATTTGACAAGTTTTTAAGTGGCAATTCTATAAGCAATTTATTGTATTCATTATTATTTTATAGTGCATGATCGAGATGTTATTCGATGAAACTTTTTATATGCTTTATTATTAGAAATTTATTTACTTTTATTAATTCATTATTATTTATGTATTTATTAATTATTTAATAAGTAAATAGTTTAATAATTAATTATTGTTATTGTTCCCTTTACAGAGCGCTGTGGGTGTCTTCGTTTGGCATGATTGTAATTTATAGCGTGAATTTTCTGACTGGAATGGTATTGTATAGCTCTTACAAAGACTGCGATCCGTTGACAGCCGGATATATAAGCGGCCAGGATCAAATACTTCCCTTATATGTGATGAATTTCTTGGGAGGTCTTCGCGGAATGCCCGGATTCTTCGTGGCTGGCATCTTTGCCGCATCTCTCGGGTTCGTAGAAGAAAAAAATGTCTAATATTCAGGAGATAATTTCGCTGAGGCTCAAGAATTCGTTAGAGGATAAAATTTGAAAATATCTTGAACTCTCTTTTCAGAACTGTGGCGTGTGCTCTGAACTCATTGGCAGCGATAACGTGCGAAGACATTCTTCGCGGGCTCTTCCAGATAGACTTGCCGGCAAGTAAAGGCGCCATTTACGCCAGATGGATCAGCATATTTTTCGGTGCTCTCAGTTTCGCGCTGGTCTTCATCGTTGAGCGTCTCGGTAGCGTTCTTCAGGTAACTTATATTTTCATCCTTTGATTCGAGGAATATGAGATTCGAAGAAAAATAATAAATATTTTCTAAGTATACTTTTATATGATATCATTATCTTGTAATTACATTTAGTTTTGTTTGCAGAACAGTTTTGCCTTCTCATTTTTTAATTCTATCGCGCTGTAAATTATATTCTAGTTTATGGAAAGGTATTATCAAAGAAATCATTGTTCTCAGGTTGCGCTGTCTTTTAATGGCATGGTTGGCGGTGTGACTTTAGGATTATTCTCCTTAGGCATGTTTGTGCCGTGGGCTAATGCCAAAGGAGCAATAGCAGGTGCTATCACGAGTTTGATAGTCGTGCTGTGGATTGGATTAGGCGCCCAAGTTGCGGCTGTAAACGGACAGATTCAATTGGATAGCAAGCCCATATCGATTGCAAGTTGCCCTTGCATAAATGAGACCACAATCGTGCTCGATCAATTCGAACAAGACTCCGATAATGAAGTCCTGTCTATATACAAGGTGAGACTTGTCTTCTCGAAGGCATAGTTAACAACTACATTATAGTTATACCTCCTGGTGTTTCAATTTATTACAAAAATTTTAAGTTGCACTATTTCTGCAATAAAACGCCTATTAATAAGCTATGAAACTTTTAAATTTCTAATTTATTTTTTTGAATTAATTTATTTACTTTATGTAGATTTATTAGATTCAGCGCAATTATATGTCATAAAACTTAATTTTAAATTTTGTTGTTCATAAATTAAGTTCTTGCACTCATTTCAATCCTTCATATGATTTGTTTCGCGTTTATAATTTATGTAAGAAGACGAATTTATTCGCATAAGTACATTGACGAATGAGATAGATCTCACATATTATATAATTTCTTACATAATTTCATTCTTATATAATTTAATTTGCAGACTAGTTACTTGTGGTACAGCGCGATCGGCTGCATGTTGACCATGCTGGTGGGTCTGGTGGTGAGTTTTGCGACAGGTGCGCAAAATCCCACCGATGTTGATCAGGATCTCCTAAGTCCGCCGATCGCAGCCATGTTCCGCATACAGACGAAGCCTAGCGCTTCCACAAATATCCAGGGCATCGCGAACTTCGGTCTCGAGATGGAGGACGAGAAGCCGCGGCAAGCGGATGTTTGCAAGAGCCCGAAGTGATTTTCTCGCGAGAGATCATCAATGAAAATCACACGCACCTAAGGGAACGTAGATACCTACGAACGAGTAGTCCAATTTAGTAAACATTTCATCAAATGATTTATTAAATGAACAAAGAGACGAGTTGCGCGACAGAATATTCATTCAGTTCGCCACTTTAAAAAGGGCGTAAAATTAATTTTACTTCCGCGCCGAGCAGCGCAGAAATTTGACAAACATTACAGAGATATTTAGAAAAGATTCTAACCGTTTAGACGTCTTTCAGGCTCGAAGTTATAGTCGAGTCTCAATACTCAAAACTCAGCACTTGATACTCAATTTTTAGATTTCAACCAATGGAATGGTTAAATTCTAGAAACTGAGTATCAAGTGCTGAGTTTTAAGTATTGAGAGTCGACTATAACTTCGCGTCTTAGACTTGTTAATCATTCTGGATTTGACTGGAATGAATTATTTTTTTCTTGCCATTAGTATTATAAGTTCGAGAAGTAATGAGATTTAACTATTGTTCGATACTCACACTCTACGTTCTTATTCATGGGTTTATTAGGAATAAAGCCAGAGTTCTGCAATCCATATCATACCACGAGAATTAATTTAAAGCTAATCATAATTATAATCAGTAGAAAGGTAGTTCGAGAGAATTACAGAGAGTCTTATTTCTTTCAATATTTGTACATTTTTCTTCCTGCGCAAAGTGATCCGAGAGTATGTGACTGACAAAATAGTAGACGTTGCAGCGCTTCGGAATTTGTTCTCAAAAGTATATTACATGACAGAATAGAACAGATGAGAGAGAATGAGGAGTTTTTTTTGTTATCGGGTTTGCTTGAAAACGATGCTGCGTAATTTATGAAAGAATATAACATTCTGATTAATGCGATTTGACTTGCCCAGCTAACTTTTCATGCAAACGCGACAGAAAAGAATTGTACAGTTTATTTATTCATATTATTCATTATAACCGCGTCATTAAATAACCATAATTAATTATTATAAATATTATGAGTAAATCAGAAAAAGATTATTTAAATCTTTCTCTTTATTTGACGCACGACCAATTTTACTTTATCTTCTCATTTTATACCTTGCGTATTGCTTCACGTTAGGAATTCTTATGGAGACAGATATCTCAGCGTGCACTAAAGATGTTTGACTATATCATTGTACGTTTATCTTTGTTTTTGCATAATTTATTAATAGACAGGGCGTTCCGCGAATATTTTAGGATAGCGAATTAAAATAGATATTAAAATATTATTATTATACTTATTTTTGTAAATATATTTTTGTTGAACAATAAATATTTAAGGATATGGAATAATAATTACGAGCTTAAAGAAGGATTGATTTCAATTATTATATTAATAATAAAATAATTGATCAATGGCCAACTATTGAGCTAGACATTTCCTTATGAATGAAACAATTTTAATAATAAGAAATCTTTTTTAATGCCTCTTTCAGTAATAATCAATGTCGAAATGTTAAGTAAAACTGTTTAATCCGATCTGATTTGAAAATTAAAAACAATTGCAGTTACGTTAAAACTTTTTATAATGGCCAACTCTTCGCTATGGCCCAATCAGTCAAACTCTTCAATTTGGTGCAATTGCAAAATAAAATGCTCAGAATGTTTTTAAAGGAAGATATTAAACGTAGCATCTACTACCGACCGAGTGCAAGTATCGGCATTCCGTTACATATCTAAGTACTCGGCGAGCGTACGTTAACACCGTTTGTGTTATTGTCGGAGGGAGGAGAGAAGGAGAACGAGACAGTGAAAGTGGATCAATACGCGGTGAGCGTGCGGCCTGTCTGGCAGCGTGCGGCTGTTTCTCCTGCGAGGCCGCCTGTACGCGCTCGCAAGACACTCGTGACGGATCAGATTCACCTCCTCTGACAGTCGTGCGATCGTCGAATTTATCTTCGAATTCCACGGGATTGACAGGGATGCATGGGGCTGTGATCGACTCGACAGTGTTCTATCGAGGGTGTCCGACTTGGTGGAGCACGAAGCATTCCGTCTTGGCGGCTCGGGATTTGATTTCTCGGGACGATTAAGGAGATTGACAGCTCTCGCCGGGAGGCTGGTTCCCCTACCTGTTTTCCTCCTCCGATCCTCGGTTACTCCCCTCTGTCTGTTTATCACTGACGATCGAAGGGTGTCTCGGTTCCGCGTTCGATTATGCAGGCGCGGTAGTGACGGACAGATCGATCCTCGCTGCATGGAGTCGGGAAGATTGGAAACTTCGCCGGTTCGTGGTTGACGGCGAAAACGAAGAGGGAATTAGAAAGCGGCTCGGGTCACCGTGTACATGTTACGTAGGCCGAGATGTATCTGTCTCATCTTGTGAGTTGAAAATGAAATTACCGGTATTTTAACGGGATATCGCATAAAATCGTTCTTACTGTTTAATCCATAAATTTTTCGCTGGCGTTATCTGTTTTGTGTAATATTTGTATCGCTATCTATATTGTGCACCGAAACTTTTTTAAAGTTCAAGTGTACAGTTGAAGAGTTATTTATTTTGCAAAAAGTTAGAGAGCTTCTCAAAGTTGCTCGTTAAGTTATAAAGCACAAAAAATAAAACTGAGTTGTGAATATATGTATTTTAAATTTTATATTTTTTATATTATTTAGTACATAGACATGAGGATAATTATTTTATATATATTTTTTATATTTATTTTTACTTGTAGTGGAAATATGGTTTTTGTAAATTACAACGAAACGAAATAAATTTGCAAATATTATCTATATTTTTTATTTTAGTTATTGGTGTGATATTACTAATATTTTTAAAATTTAATTCAACGTTAGTACTATTTATTAAATAATATTACCGCTTTATTTAAATATTTATTAATCCATTTGTTTCATTGATCTATATTTTATATTACGGAATCTATATCATTTTATATTTTCGAATTCAATATTCGCTGATAAATTAAAAAAAAAATGCTTCCCTCTGTTTTTCTTTATTTAAATAAATACTTATATTTGCAGCCATATTTCTATCTGCTCATATATTTTTTCTTTATAATATAAATACAACTTACCAGAAAGAAATTTACGAAGATTAAATCCCTTCAAAAGGTACGAAGGGCGATCTGCAAGCAGGAGCTAACTTGCCTGCGATTCCTGCGTTGGACTGTCCTGGTGCCGCTTGTGATTTATATATCGCTGCTATTTGTCAAGTACAACAAAAGCGTGCCTCTGAAAAGTTTATCGACCCCGAGCGACAGGGACAAAGAGAGTGTCTCGATAGACAACTTGTTCTTCGAACTGGAGACAGTGACAACCGATAAAAAGGACTTGCCGGGTTACAAGGACGCCGGAATCAATCGGCGCGGAGACGACGAGAGCATACGGCAGGTGATGGAGGCGGAAAATCGTCAGGATCCGAGGAGCCTGCTCGAGGACATTTTTCGAAGAGCCGACACCGATGAGAACCAATTGCTGGATATCCAGGAACTGGCGAAGTGGATCCACGCGAAGATCACCGAGCACATTACGCGCGCTATGCGGGAGAACGTCGGCTTGTTCACCGCCATCGACAACAATCCCAGAAACGGTATTGGATATCGCACTGCTGATTGCAGTGCGGTTTGTATAAGCGTTAATTAAAATCAATCGGGGCTTAACTAACGTTAATTAACGCCGCCTATCCGAATGGCTTTATTTTACGATGACACCGATTCCAAGTCGAGTGGGTTTTGATCTGCTGTACGTAGGGATTACGGGAATAATTAACGAGTGGTTTCTATTGTTTCGATTCTATATTACTATTCTACATTCAAATTACATAGGTATATTATTATTCTATATTCAAATATTAATACGAAATGTCAAGGAAAACCACATTCTCGTCATAATACTTACACAAGCGCGTTTATCATGTTTATTTTATCATTGTAAAACTAGCATGATAATGGAACATATTAATTTAATTATCTCCTTGATATTTTATTAATTGATAAATAAGTCAATTAATTATTAATACATGATTAATTAGTATATATGTAGATTTATTTTTAATTAATTTATTAATTGTTTATTTAAAAATTTTAATTCTTGGAAAATTTTATGATAGCGCATGTAGTCTTAGAAAAATTGAAAACCAAAATAAAGTCTGATGATATGAATTAGCATCATTAATTGTTTTTTAAATATTTGTTGCAGGTGAGGTATCGTGGGACGAATATCACGCTTATTTCTTGAGGACTCACGGTTTCTCCGAGACCTACATAAATTCGCACAACAAGAAGCACAGCGAGATGCCAAGGGCGCTGAAGGAGAGCATAATGAGGGATCGGGCACGATGGGCCGAGGCGGCTAGGAACGATCCTGAGAAGTTAGCTCTGGACGAGTTTCTAGCTTTCACACATCCCGAGAGCAGTCACAGAGCTCTCCTGCAAATGGTGGAGGACCTCTTTGAAAAATTCGGTCGGACATTGTCTCCAGTATTATTTACTTTACTTTACTTTACTTTTGATTAATGAATTCACGATAACCGTAATTCCTTAGATCGGGACGGTGACGAGCAGCTAACGGAAGATGAGTTCTCGGATTTGCCGTCGGAAGGAGTCGGACTGGATTTGCGCGAAGATCGACAGCAGGCGATAGGAGGTAGCGAAGACAGACGTAAGGAGTTCCGACATCTGATTGATAAGAACAAAAATGGGAAAGCGGATCGAACCGAATTGCTGGTGAGTAATAGAGCATAAATAAGTTAATAAGAGATATGAAGACTTTGCGGTTCGATGAACAAATAGTCAATAAACAATATTAATTGTTATAAGCAATATTTGCAATATTGCGTCCTTTTTAAGAATTTATACAAGGAAAAGGGCAATGCGATTTTTGGGAAATATTTTGTGAAATTTTTACTTTAAACACTTTGTATAAATTATGTATGAAATTAAATGTTTGATTAATTGATGGCATAAAAGAATATCTTTTTGTACATTTTATAAATCGCACACGCATGTCTTCCAAAATAATGAAGATATATGTATAAAAAAGTATCTTTCTTCGACTTTATCAAAACTGAAACTTTTCTTTTAGATGTACATCGATCCACGAAATCCTAGACATGCTATCCAAGAGGCCCAACACTTGATTACTTTATCGGACACGAATTTAGACGGGAAAGTGGATCTTCCGGAAATTCTGAGCAAGATGGACCTATTTCTCGACAGCAAGATGGTAGACACCGAGAAAAGTTTTCACGATGAATTTCGATAATTTCTGCATATAAACGAATGTAATTATAAACATTCAAGATTGAAGAGGAAGATTCCTCAGGACATTCGTACTGAGAAATTAGACAATATGATTTTTCCATCAATGAGAGATTAAACCAATGCAATTAATTAATCGATTTGTGCAGGGTACACATTAGCAAACTTTACGGGACGCGCAAATAAAAATTGTAGGCTTTTAGAACGTATCTGTGATAGTCTTTACGACGTAGAATATCGTTTAAGTAGGCACAATTATTATAGTTGACATAGTAGCAGATAAATGTTACGTTAATTGGTGATAAACGACGAAATATTTCAATCAGATCGTCTGCACAATTAGAACGATCAATAATTATTTGCCAATTGGATGACTGATAATAATATAATTAAAAGATTGCAAATCCGTCCTTTTATAGATCTCTTTCGCGATTTCTTAGTGTTTCTCGTGTGTGACTCTTGCTCTTAAACTCTAGAAAATTTATTTAGATTTCAGAAACGGAGATTAGAAAAGAATTTCTGTGTTTTGAATTATCGGTCTAAAGATATCACTTAAAAAGAAAATATCAGAGATAATATAACGTAATATAACTATTTAATTTGTGATATTAATATGAAGGTGATTAATATTTATATAATATATTCGTATATCATGATAAAATAATAATATAATGTTACGATATTAATGTAATATTATATATTTAACATGAAACATATATACACTGAATGTTTTTGATGGCGAGAAACTGCAAAAAGTTTATGAAATTGAAGAGCAGGAAATGTTTGGAGACATTACGACCAAAATATGAAACATAAAACTCGCTTTGACGAAGATCTCTGAGAATCTGAAGAACTAACATACAACTCATTGCTCATCATTGACGGAATGTATCCCGTAACGAATGACAGCTTAACATCTCATTTTAGAGCAAAATTTCATATTATCTACAGACATTTTAAAAACAGAAATCGATGTTCCTTTGTAGGAAATTTTGTACGCTAGTACGTTTTTCTATATTGTGATCTGGCACAATAAAACTTATTTAGAAACAAGTCTGTGTTGCTGCATCTCATTTTTTCGCTTCAATAAATTTGAATGCAATATTCCTGTTAAATATCTCAAAGTTATTTTTATTTGTACTCTTCAACTTCTTGTACGTGTTTATTT
>VBVQ01003730.1:0-17522 GCA_011636635.1 Tetramorium simillimum
CCCTCCCACCCTCTCGTCTTCGTTAGCTTCCTCTCGCGGGTTCTCTTTCCTCGCCCTTGTCTCGCCCCCGTTTCCTTCCACGGGTTCCGGGCCATTCGTCTCTCCCGCGTGGTCTGCAATCTCCATTCATTCCTTTCCCCCGCCACCCTCCCCGTGCGCAAAGGATGTCTTCTCTCCTCTCTCGCCGTATATACCTTCTCTCGCCGTATTTCCCCCGGTTCCCCCGATCCGAGCCCGGTACATCTCGCGGTGTCCTCTCTCCATCCGGCTATCCCTCCCCGTGATACCGACGACCGGCTCCACGTTCCCTTCCTTGAGGCACGATAGCGTCTCTGTCTCGTCAATCTTTCCTCTTTCTCAGTGCCCCGAACGTTTGAACACCAACGCGTTCATCGCGCCGGTACCACAACCGACGTTCGCCGGATGACGTCACCGGCGTGGGCGCACCCCCGTGCAAGAGAAAGAGAGAAAGGAAGAAAGAGATGGAAACAGAGAGAGAGAGAGAGAGAGAGAGAGGGGCTCTTTCTCCCATCTCTCTTACCGAGCGTGTCCTCTTTTCTCTCATCTTCCTTCTCTCTTCCTTTATCCCCGCGAATTCCACTTCTCCGGTTTCTGTGGTCCGAGTTTATCTCCTTTATCTCTCTCCTTTCTTGCCTTTGCACGCGCGTGCCGGAAGACACCTAATCGATCGGTGACACAACGCAAGGAGTCACGGCGAAGCAGTGCCGAGGGAGAGAAAAAAAAAAGGAAACAATAAAATTTCACGTTCATTAATTTCAGCAACAGATCGAAACGTGTGGGATCCGGGAATACTCCACGGATGGACCGAAACGGAAGGCTAGTCCACACACAGGATCGCCATTCGACAAAGGATTCAGAGGTCGTCGGCCTCGCAGCTTGAACCTATTTCGTTCTCCGAACGAGAAAGGACGGTAGCTCTTCAAGCTCTTGGAGTCGGTTCATCCTCAATGAAACGAGCTGGCTGCGCCGATACGAGGATACAAAATCTCGAATAAACACGATAGAGGAGATAAAGGGGAGGAGCGAGAAACGACTGATCGGCAAAAAAATCTCAATGACAGGTATCACTAAAAATTGTCAAATATGGTGCCGATGGAAGTCAATGATGGTCGACGCCGATGACGACGTTGGCGACGTCAACTTGGACGATGACGACGGCAGCGATGACGATGACAGCGGGCAGCGACGGAAACGAGCTACGACAACATGAATCGCCATGGCGGTGGCATAGTCACAGGCGTTGCACGCCATATCGGGTAAGACTGTTCTACGTGGGCTTAACATCTATCTCGCCGTCTCTCCCACCCCGTGAGCCTCGCGTTACCGAGCAAACACACCTTTTTAGCGGCATTTCATTAATATCATAATGGCAATGGAGATCAAGCGAATGAGTCGGCCTGCCCCGGGGGCAGACTTGGTACCGAGAGACGCTTCTTCGTAGCCAACGCCTCTCGCCGTACGCTAACTGTCTCGCGTCCGAGTGGATCATTTGTCTTCCTCAGTAAAGTACAACTACGCGTGTTGTAGACCCCAGCGATTCTCCGCTGGGCACAAGTCGCTTCTCGCGAGGTCGCCGGGCAATCCGCCGTGAAGACATCCGCTCCTTTGAGAATTATATTTTGCAAAAGCGGACTTTCGCCATTTAACTCGCCATTGACCAATCTCCGATTGCGCTGTAATACATATTGTAATGCACGGGGGGGAACAAAGAATTACGATTGCATGTCTAAAAGAGGACATAATGTATATAAGGATCCATATCGCGATGATGTTGAATAAGAAGATTATTTCTTCTTACAATTCTTTACAGGCTTTCAGGCTTGTATGCTTTGCGCTTTTTTTATCTTGGCGACATTCAGGGTTTTTTAAATATTGATATAAAATTTTTAATGACGTACACTCATTGGATCTAATTTGAAGTGAGAGATTTCAGATAAGAAAGAGGATTTATGAAGGAAAAAAATTTTAAGCGAAGCGTTTCTTTTAGCTCATTCAAGGATACATAATTTTCCCTTAGACCTCCAGTCGAGGTTCGAAATTGCTTGCAGTTAATAACGTATGATTTATAAGTCTTCAAATAATTCGTTATATTATAATCGAACTCGCAGTGTGTAAAACGACGATCAATTTGCAGAAAAGAAATCTGGAAACCTGTGTGCATAATTGCCGATTCGGATATCGCGGACAATTCGACGAGATAACTTCGCTTGAGATTACCGAGCTTCTTCAGCAAGCCGCTTCTATTCAACGAGTTATAGATAAAGTGCGCGCGTGCGCGCGCGCGCGCGCGCGGCTAGCTCTCGAACCACCTCATCCTGACTAATTACGGCGAAGCCACGAGCGACACCGGATTAGCATTCCGGTCGCCTTAGATACGAGAAGTTGCGAATGAACGTTACCTTCGCGTCGCGAGAGAAGAGGGGAGGACGGTTTCTGACTATAGTATATCCGCTCTCTCCTTCTCCCTCTTCCTCTCCCTCGCTCTCCCTCGGAGAGACATAATTCGAAATTGTCGGCTGGGTCAAAGAGCAGAGCTCGGCTACTTAAGCGAGTTGACTCTGGTGTTCTTCGGGGTCACGTGCCACAGCTTCTTCTTCTCCTGCTGTAATCTCCTACCGTTGCCCTTGTTCTTCCTTCATTACCGTACGAAAGAATTTTGGCTAGCACGGTTTAATATTAATGTCACGGCGTTCGTATTTTTTACGCTTGTAATTAGTACAGTAATACAAAATTACACGTTTTCTGCCATGATGATATATTATAAATTTTTATATAGACTATAGATAGACTACTCTCTTTCTCTCTTTTTTCTTAGCTTTATATTATAAATATAATAACAAACACCCAAAAAAAGTAATTTTGATGTACGTGGAATCCTCTAAATCTTAGAGGATTTTACTCTTATATTGACCTCAAAAGGATTTCTTTGAAATGAAGAGAAAAATAGTATAAACAAGAGTATTTAAGTGAGAAAAAAGTATTCTTCACTTTGAGAGAGTATTCTTCACTGAAAGAGGAATATGTTTGTTGTAAAACAGTAAGCTTAGAATATGAGATTATAGGAAAAATCAATTTGAACGTAAAATACTTTTTTTGGGTGAAGATAATTGCATCAAATTTTAAGCTGTCTCTAAAAAAGGATTCAAGACTTGGAGAATAAATAATATTCACCAAACTGATTGTGAGTGAAAAAAATCTCTAATCAACAAAGATTGAAAAATTAATTAATAATTAAAACAGAGATGATATTTTTGAGATAAAATTATCAAAGAAAAATGTATATTCGAGAGATTCTGCATTATCAAAATGCTTTTATCTCTGACTAGATAAATTTTTCGTTTCAGGTCGATTTTCTACTCAGTTCCACGAACAATTCTCTCGAATCCTCTTTTTCAATACTCTACATACAATTTATTTCGCGATACGAGATATCGTCGCAAGTACATCAGGGCAGATCGCCCGCGTCGCGCTATTAGCGTCGCCGGCGTATGTACGACGTACATTCTCCTACATTCTGTCATATCCTCCGGTCATTTACGACGGCCGAGAACACGCGGTCTTGGAGGCACGACCGAGTGCCGATCTGACCTCATCGGATGTGGCTCTGATTTGCTCAATTCGTCCACGACGTTCCTGCGCTCGTGCGCGCTCGCGTACGTCTCTCACGGGCGCTTCAATACACGGCCGTCTTGCGCGGAAAAAGAGCCTCTGCGCGATTGCTATCGTCTCTGCCTCATTATTCCATTATGATGGCGTGTGGCGTGTGCCATACCCCATCCGCCTCGCCTTCCCAGTGTTGACCGCTCTCCTCCTCCTCCTCCTCCTTCTCCTTTTTCGTATCCTTACACTCGTCTCTCTCTTTCTCTCTCTCTCTCTCTCTCTCTCTCTCTCTCTCTCTTTCTTCCCCTCCCGTAGCCTTCTTCTCCGGCGTTTTCCTCCCCATTCGTTTTCTCCTTCTCATTCATCCGTCGAACCATCTTGGTTCATGTTCCTCCGGCTTCCTTCGTACAGAGCACCGACGGAGAGACACCGCGTACACATCTTCGTGACGATGACGTGCGTGATATTACGCGCCGAGATACGTGGAGCCAACACCGAGGAGAGAAGGAGCGAAAGAGGGAGAGAAAGTGAGATGATGAGAGGACGTTACGGGGAAGAGAGAAGAGAAACGGGCGTGCGACGGAGAGGCGCGATAGGTGGTATAGTGGGCGGGAGGAGGACAGGGAATGTGAGGGATGGACGATGCAGGGACGAGGCAGGGCAGAGACTCTCAAATGGTTCGAAACAGGTTCCAGGACCGTTGCTCACTTCGATCCCTCGGTGGGTGGAGAACGAGTTACAGTACGCGCGCTGGCCGCGGAAGACAGCTGGGTTTTGGTTACAGGCGTGCGTGGCGAGGCTGCGAGATGAGGAGAAGGTGGAGATAAAGCGGGAGAGAAAAGAATCCCTTTTTCGTGCTGCACGCCAACTTGGCGCACGCCAAGTTAACGTTGACATTTTTTTGTTATTGAACACGATTACTGTCGGCAAAACTACTAGGAACACACATGATAGACGATCTAGATTGACACCAAGATTTTCCTTGATACTCGCAGTATCCGTTCTAATCGATTGCCAAGATAAATTTGAATTTTTATGTTTTAGCTGTTTGGGTGTTTCAGCCGTTTTGCGTAAAAATTGCCTGCATTATCATTTCTTTTTTTTTAAAACATCGGTAGATCCCCGTCTATAAGAGAAATAAATTAAGAAATAAAACGGATCGTATAATATGTCGAATTAAATAATAAAAATACAGCTTCGAATTTATCGGTCAATAATGAATAAATATATTTTTAAAACTCTTGAAAATTATCTTTTTTTAAAAGAAATATAAATAAAATATAAATTTGAAGCTGTATTTTTATTATTTAATTCGACGTATTATACGAGCTGTTTTATTTCTGAATTTATTTCTCTTATACACAGACATCTACCGATGTCAGATAAATTTAGTGTCAATGGAATATAGCTAGATACTGCATCTGAATTAAAAAACTCGAAGCTCGAAGCTATTTATCGCCTGCAATAAGTGAATGTGCGCGCGCGCGAGAGCGCGTTTGAGCGCTGTTAGAATGACTGAATCCGCTCCTGCGAGCGATGATATCATTCGTATGTCGAAACGGTAAGCGAGCTGTCTCCTATCTCATACTCTCTGCTCTCGTGTGCTGCGGTGGAAGATTTTATTCGAGTCCTTTTCCTACGTTCATTAAGTATTCCGCTTCCTGCGCCGCGCTTATGAAACTGCGTTTGGGATTATCTATACGAATCCATATCGGGACTGAAACGACGATCATCTAGAAACGTTAGAAAATTGCGCCAACTGTATATACAGTTTACGCAATTTTTTAGTTTTTAAAAATGTGCTTTTTGTTATTTTATTATACGTATATGCTAGTTTTTTATACCCAAATACACCAAATCATATTACGTCATTTCAATTGTCGATTGTAGATAATTAATTTTTTATTAGACTAGAACTTATGTGGCATTTAATTTTTCTTTATCTAATCGACAAGAGTGCATGCATTACCCAGTAAACATCGAGCATCAGTTACATTATATTTATGTTATAATTTCACATTCAACAATGTAAATGCAATGTAACACGTGTATTTACTGAGTAAGCTTTTGATAAATAAATAATATTCATAAATAATAATGTAGCTAAAAAATAAAATTTTAACTGCATTATTAATAAATTTTATCTCATAAAAATATTTATATTATACAAATAGTACATGGAATGAAAATATGTTTAGAAACTCGTTGTTTCATCTTTTAATCTTGCTCGAAATAATTCAATTTACATTAACGTGTAATATCGTGTTGTCAGAAACAGGTAATATCGAAAACAAACCGAAATGAAATTCCCGTAGCACATTTCTGCGAGGGATGTACAATTGCGCGCGTTGAAGATTTAGTATTCTACTCATAAGACATTTACGAAGAATACCGGAATGAAAGTTTTAATCAGATAAATAAGAATTTCATCAAATAACAGCCCGCGACGGTTTAAGTGCGATGATCTCGTGAAGTGATTACGTGCACCACATTGCACGAGAGGCTCGCACGGTTGAGCGGCACTGTAGAAGTGGCGAGGCACGCGACAAGGCAGCGTGTCCCACGCGCGTTCGCTTCGAGAAGCTCTCCTCAAATCAAATCACGTAACGCATAACGTGATATATATATATATATTATATACACATATATATACGTAGATATATATACATATAAATATATATATATCTTTCGGTGAAATCGTTGAATCGTACGTTGAATCTCGGAGCGGGAGCGGAAGACTCGTGAGCCGTACCATTGGCGAGCCGCAAAAATCCGCCATTAAAATTCGCGAGCCGCGAGCCGGGCTCCTCCCATCGCGACGTTCGAGATGTGCGCTTCGCGATATTTGCTGATCGTGCACGCCGCGATGTTGACGCCTTATCTTTCTTAAATTACAAATTACGTTCGCGGCCGGTGAGGATCGCAGAAATCGAGCTGGAGGGGTTTGGGTTTTGCGCGTTTGTATTTCCGCTGTGTCAGATTTGACCCGTAACTCTCATTCGAATCTTCGTCTTCGTCGCCGAGGCGATTGTCTAAGAGGAGAAAAAAATTAGAACGAAGATACAGCACTGAAGACTTTTGTCATCTCTTGATAATAATATTAAGAGGTATTAAGTGCTACTAAGTGCTATTTTGAAAATTGGAAGACCTTAGACTGAATCAAGCATCGTAGTGAAAAATCAGCAACTTTCCAAGTAGAACAGAAAGTCATGATAATGTCAAAGTGACGTCAAAATGACGAGAATATGCACATTCTCGTCATTTTGACGTCACTTTGACATTATCATGACTTTCTGTTCTACCCAGCTTGTTCCTTCTTGTCTTCTCGAGATTTTACGTCTCCTAAAAAAGTCTCTTAAAAATATTGCCTTTTCGAATGAAATGCCATGAAAATGCCATAAATGTTATGATATGGTATAAAACTTTACCGATTGAAGATTACTAAATATTTCATGTTAAATAATATTGAGCAGCTAGAGGTTTTATATGGGAAGGATGACTCGCGCTCGTTGCCGTCCGTACGCCTCGCGAAACCTGTAACCAATGGATCTTTGGGAACTCCTAAAATCCTGGATCCGAAGGTCGGGTTTTTATCAATTTCTCAGACGTGCCCGTCCGCGGGCTCCAGTTGAGGCTTGGCGCCTCTTCGGTGGTATCGCGCGAGACACGCGAAGGAGAGGGCTTAATTCGCCGTGCATTTCCCCTTATTTGGGCTTCCGCGCTCGATCAGGCTGCGGGAGGGAGCGCGGCGACTTGGGAGGGAACGAGAGGGCCGAGCCTCCGAGATGTATGGCGAGGGGCTCGCTGAGTGATGAATGTATATACGCGTCTCATTCACCTCCTACCCTATTCGGTGACAAGTCAGTCCGGCGCGTTAAAATTTATTCACGGAAAGATCCGGACTTTTTCACTTTCAACGATCGCTCCTGCGCAAAAATACAAATCATCTTCTTTCCTCCGTTCAGCGATCCTCTCCCAAGGGTGCACGATTCCAACGGGGTAACACAAATATCGTTCGACGGACTTACAATGTAAAAAAGTTGCAGCAGAAAATAAAAATGTGAGGCTGTTGTAGTAAATGGCAAATTTGTTGATCACTTTCTGTAACAATTGTTTTTAATCGATGTTAAATCAAGATGCAATATTAATAAGATTGCCCAGTGATTGACATTGTGATCTTAAAAACCTATTAAAAAACTTATTCAGTACTTTTTATAAATTTTCATTTCTGTAACCAAACTGCTCCTCTTCCGATATTCGCTGTGTATTGTAAATGTTTTATGAGCTTGCATTTGTGACAACGAGACGGTTGATACAGCCGTTTGTATCAAAATTGTTTCGCAGCCCAGCGATCTAGATTCTATTCACGCGTCAAACATATCGCGACTGATACCAAACAGAAGAAATTATTCAATTCAGTCTGTACAGTTGTCGCGATGAGTTTCGCGTGTTGCACGACCATTCACGTATCGCTGCCGTCCAAACGGTAGTAAAATTGTACGTCGTTTCGACTTTAATGTCTCGCCTGAATTGGGCACTTCGACGGCACCCAAAAAGATATCGCGATAAAAAAATTATAGGGAGAGATGGGGAGGCTTCCACAAAACTTTCAATTACATAATTATCGTATTAATCTTTTCTAATGCATTATAAGCTTCGCGCCACAGATTTCTAATAAATCAATTGATGGAGGAGAATTATTATCATCGTCCTCTGCTTTCTTTTTCTCTTAATGCTGAGCTTTCTTCTTAAAACGAATTGCATCATGCACTATATAATCTCCGATATATAATATCTAATATCAGTTGTGTCTATCTAACTGCGCCTGATTCCTTTCCTCAGAAGCTATCACGAAAGCAATATCAGGGCTACAGTATTCATGTGCTCCGGGCAAATTTAATTGATATTCCAGGCCGAGCTGAATCGCCCTACGAGAAAAAAGCTTGACGATCGTAGCAGACTGTTCTGACATCAGGAGTCTGGGAACGTACTAAGGTACATATATGATAACCATCTTTAGTTTCATGATTATTATACGCAGACAGCTATTAAGTGCTATTAATGTTAATACAAATTAACAATATGTAAGTGATATAAATGAGCGAAACAAAGAGGAAAGGTGAAATAGAGGGAGTAAAATACGTCCGATTTGAAAAGTACGACGAAACCAAGGCAGCAGTAAAATAAATCTGTAAATATTACGGACTGTTGATAATTTTACAAGCTAAATATATTTGACGGAAACATTAGATGATTATACAAATATGTAAAACATGTAAATTCATGCTGAAATTTACAATATTTGCAAGAGAATTGTCATAATGACCGACAATACATTGCAAAAGTCGACGTGATAAAGATTATCGAGAACGAGAAATCTTAACTTTCCGACAGTCATGTAAGTGTCTTAAATGCCATTATCATGATTGCTGCAAACGTAGGGAGAGACGCGGGCAGAGAGAAAAGACAGAGACCTAGCGAAGAGTGACATACTGTAGTGCTGTGTAGTGCACGTAGTATTGGTTCGATAAAACACCGAATAAACGGTTCTCCGTGCCCTAATGCGATTCCGTTCTGGCTATTATGTGCTCTACCACTTGGGGCGCCCCGGATCGTTGCTCTTTATCGCGTCAGGGCGCAACGAGTTCTCCTTTTTTAGGAACAACACAACGGTCGCGTCCGTCGTCCCGATCGAAATCGTAATCCACCGCGTGCCTCGTGCACACGGAAAAACGATCTCGTGTAAGAACGAGAGGGCAAGAAATGGTGGGAACGAGAAACGGGGAAGCGAAGATGACATTGCCCGTAATTTATCCTGGATCTTATTTCACGCGGGACTACGTGCGACTGTAATCACATGAGAAAGAATAAGATACTCTATGGGATAATTTCGATAAATCCCGAACTTTGAAAACATTTTGTTAGCTAGCGAGTTTCTTTTTGCAAATATTATAACGTAAGGTTGAAGCAGTTGATTACTAAATAATTTTATTTAACTTTTGCTTATATGTATATGTATTCTACACAAACTTGCCTTAGTCTGCAAAATACGTTCGATTTACGATGCAGTTCTGATCGGCTCCAACGCGTTTAAAATGCGGTTTTCATGGATTCTTATTTCATTTCATCCCCGAATAAGTGTACTAAAAAAAATTATAAATACCCCGTGCAGAATGTAACGTAGTATACGAGATCCACAAGAATAAATTCAACATTTAAAAATAACGAAATAAGTTTATACAAATGTATGCCCGATTTCTTTTCAGACTTACAAATATTTTTATTTCTCTCTTGTACTTTTTTCATAAATATTCATAAAATTTATCAAAACAATTATCTTAGATTTTAATTAATTAATAAGGTTGTAACAGATTATTGTTATTCATTCTTCTTTACCTTTTCGTCACACATTGGATCTTACTTGCTGGAAATCTTGTTTATTTCATGGACAAAGTATTTTAATCTCGTCAATGTGGATTTGTTTCTAAGGAACAGATTTCAAATAACAAGAAACAAGTCAAAGCGGATACAACTTTATACTTGTTGTGAATTTATCTTATTCTTTTTTAAGTGCCGATCCCATCGCTGAAGTGAATCCTACGTATTAAGTTACATTCTGTAGAAAGCTAAAAGTTCTTAGCGATCACTCGCTACACGTACATGTTAAACACATTCCCAATTAAACGAAACAAATGCTGAGTTTTACGCTCTTAATTATGATCTCAGCGAGAGTTCGGATTTCGATGCTACAGATGCGAAGTACAGCTCGTATGCCTGTGAAATATTAAAAGCCCAGGCTCATCGGCATAACAACGGCCCCGCGATCTCTACGGAAATGAAAAACTCCGAAAACGGAACGCGGGAGAGAGACACGGGAGGAATCGGGGAGACAGAAAAATATAGAGTGAGAGGAAGGGAGAGACGGTAGGAAAGGCGGAGAGAGGGTTGGGGGAAGGGGGCGAAAGGAGAAAAAGGGAGAAAGAGAGAAGGCATCTAAATGTTGGTCCAGGCGCGTGGGACGTTGATTGCGGTTAGGCTCGTGCCTACTCCCTCTTCGTACTCCAGCCTCCTCTGCACCCCGTCTCGCATGTCGGCGTCGCGCCGCGTCTTACTCTCTCCTTTCTCGCTTTTCTCTCTCTCTCTCTCTCTCTCTCTCTCTCTCTCTCTCTCTCTTCTTTGAGAGAGACTCTGAATACCGGTCCGGTCTGTCGTGCATGTACGCTTGTGGTGTAAGTCGCCTCGCTCTAAGGATACACACGCACGTGCGTGCACGGAACGGGCTCACGTACGTACGGGGGCCCCCGAGTCGGTCGGTCGGACCGGCCGGCCGGCCGGTCGGTCGCGCGGAGAAGGTATATACACGCGAAGGCGACTTCTCTCCTCTCCTATGCGTGAGAGAGTGCCGGTTAATGCACGTACATCTCTCGCGCCGCCGTATACATAGATTTGGATGGTGCATGGACCAGTCCTGACACGCGAACGCGCGCCCGCGAGCCCCGCGCGCGCCGTCTCGGACACAATGCTAGGAGAGAGATCCGTGCCACACCTCTTTTCTTCCTTCTTCTTTTCCATCCCGGAGTCCTCGGCGCGCCCTTGCGCGCGTCGGATATCTCCTCCTATATTCTCGCTATCTCGATACTTTTCACGATCTTCTTCTTTCCTTCGTTACCACAGCCCCGCTCGCGTCCTCTTCTTTTTCTTCCTCTCTTTCGCATCGGGCGAAACGATTCTGCCCCTCGGATCTTCCTTCGCCCCTTTCGCGCGCGCGCGCGCGCGATATCGCCTCGGTACGTTCCCGATAGTACTTTATCACGTATTTATGGGTCTCTGTCACTTTTCTTTCTGACATATCAACATTTGACCGCTTGATAAAATCTCCGCGGTGATTTGCGAGCGTACTAATTTTACCGTGCGAGAAAAGCAAGCCTTCAAAGACACTTATAACGCAGTGATTTCGATCGGAGACTAAGATAAGTAATGCATGATAGTTATCGTTGAAGTGAAGTTATAGAAATTTGCGATCTTTCTTGAATCTATTATAAATGTATATCCTGAAAACTTCCCGAGACATCCTCGAGCGTGAAATTTCAAATTGGACTCTCGTGTAAATCGTTGTTGCTATTAAGTGTAATTTTTTTAAAGCGCGTTATGACATATGTTACCGCAATCACTTATAAAAACTAGCGCGTGGTCAGACTTGTTGGGTCGCAAGGCGTTTAGTGAAAATTGCCGGCTCTTGCATATATGTGCCGGCATGCATTAGCTGTCTGTCGTGACTGCGGTATATAATAATATCTTTAAAAAAAACGATGTACCGAGTCGAGTTCTTGTCGCTTATGCGCGTGAAACGCGCGCGCACGTATCATTCGTGACCAGACTGAACAGGAGAACCTTCAATCATCAATTTATGAATGAACGGTTAAGTTCCTTTCGGTGAAAGTCTTAAGGCGTACACATCGAGAGGCCTGAGAGTGAAGAAAAAAAGGAATCGTTTGGGCGAGGGTGGGGACCGTGCGGTTAGATACCGACGGGCGAAGCGAAGCTTCTGAAAAATTGAAGCTACGTAATATAAGGTTTTTAAGAAAATTTGCTTGTCAATTACACAACAATAAATTGTGGAGCTCGCGATGTTCACTGAGAAACAACAAACATGATATAATTTGATCGTAATATGACAATATTATCGTGTTACAAAGGCTCTTACAGTTGCCGGGAATGCTTTAATGCATAAAGTTACATTTGGAGCGTACTTCAAAATGGAAATTCGAAGGTCTGTGAAGTTGAAATTCCGAAATGCGAAATTTACAAAATTGATATGACATTTGATTGTCCACAATTTGTCAACACTTGTCTATAAATAATTAATCAGAATCCATATATAATTAAGAAAAAAGGCATTTCGGAGTACTGATGATGAATTTTTTTATTCGTATTTATTTTTTTTCAAGATGGATAAAAACAACTATTTATCGACAATTGTGAATAAATTGTGGATAATCAAATCTCATTAATCAAATCAAATATTATATCAATTTTGTAAAAATTTACATTTTGGATGTCAACTTTACAGATCTCAAATTTATAAATATGTTCAATATGTGTCGTAAGAGATTAAATATAAAGCTAAAAAATTAATAATTTATCAAATTAACTGAAGATGAAGATAACTTTTCAGTTACAGAATATTTAGACGTACGTTTACGATTACGCTTCAAATGTGCGTAGCTTCGTATGATAAGACATTGCTTTTAATACATGAGATATTTCTTATTTGTTATTATTCTAAAATACACAGAAAAATAAAACATTTCTACTTAAATATAATTCATTCATCGCAATAATTCATTGGATTTTTAGAATTGTTTTTAAAATAATTTAATCAGCAATTATGCTATCAATAGTTTGCAAAACTGTTACTGATATCTAGCTACTTGGCTTGTGATACAGTTAGGGCTTGTACTGAGAGATGGCAGGAGTTACTTAGCGAAATGGAGCGAGTAAGCCAAATTTACAATCTTATTGCATATTCTTTTGCTTGTTTTATTATTTATATACTATGCTTACCCTGCTAATAATCCTATGCGCATATGTTGAATATCCTTTTTAAAAGTTATTGAATTTTTCTTAAAACTTACAACAATAAGTGTATTGTAAGCTATTATAAAATTAGAATGATGAATTAGAAAAAGAAGTTGCATATCGTTCGATAAAAACAGTTTGATTAAATACATAAATTATAAAATTTTTTTTGGGACAGACTAAAGCTTTTATTTTTTTACTCGAATTTTCTTTAATCAAAATGCAAGTTTCAAGCGTTAACATAGATGCAATGTTCCGTCTGTGTTTATTTAGATTAGAAAAAAAAACGAGCGAATTTTTATTTTAAAGCCTGTTACTTCTATAATTAATAAGAACAGGATCTATTTATATTGTAAATAAGAGACTAAACACAAAAGGATAATAAAAACCGCGAGCGATGTAATAAAAAATGCGCTATAAAAAGGAAACTATTGAAGATAGCGATCAGACCATAAATAGTGTAGAGTTCCTGTTTCAAGCCAGGCGTCTATTTAGAACCTAAGAATGCTCGCGACCATATTTCTTCATATTTCTTTATTATTAAATCCAACGAATTCAAAGTTCCCTGGGTGTCTTGCCGCAACTTCTAGGTAGAAGACGCTGGTCGCTATCATTGCGTTTATTCACAAAAGACATCGGATCGGAATTTTTCATATCGCAAGCTACACCTCTCTCATAAAGCCGCTATTTTTACACTCGCGAAAATAAATAAACGTAAAACTGAATATCTCTATTTTAATCCGGAGCAAAAGGCGATGCGCAAACAACGCAAACAGCGCGCGCGTAATTCCTGTTTTCTGAGGTTACTGGGTGAGTCACTCTGTATACGTTTGACTACTTTGGCTCAGTAAAGCGAGGTAAAGGCAGTCCCCCATTATGATATCAATTAATTACGCGGTTTCTGCGTGATGAGACCATCCGGTTTGGTAAGGTAAGTCTTGCGCACCAACGCGAATACCGTGTCTCGACGGCGTTACCACCATCGGAACGACACGGGAATGCGAAGAATTCGAGTAACGGGTTACCGTGATACGCCGCGTCGCGTCGGGCGATGATCTTGGCTCTTATCGATCTTCATCCCTTTAGTCCCGCGCGGCAATCACGTCGCTTGAGATTTGCGCTCGCATTACACCTTTTTAGAATAATTTAAAAGCTCTCTTTCTGAAAAACGTAAAATCCTTTACAGATTAATTATTATATTTGTACAAATGGTATCTCTATCGAAAAAGATTTTTGCCTATTGTTATTGTATTATTTTAATTAATCTTTTTGGTAAATAATCATAATCTTAGGTTTAACAACACAGTTGATACATTACTGCGTCTAGATCCCATCTTAAATAGTAGCTCGCGTTTTTCCCCAATTTCTGATAACAATCATGTCAATGTTCTCATTACCACACATTCTTCGCTTCAACAAGCGTCTTCCGGCCCATCAAATGCAAAAGTGCAGACATAAGAAGGAACCACATTTCGGAGCTGAGAGTTTGTCCAATTGAAAAAAGACTAATATAAGAATTTACAAAGACACAATTGCATTCCGAACAATTAATCGTTCTGATAAAACATTTTAATGGATGTTTATTTATTACTATCTTTAGAATCTTTGCTTCTAAACATTTTGTTTTCGAAATACTATTTTGAAATTTATAATTATATCTTTGAACGTAATGCGTTTCTCTGTGCTCGTATGACCGATTTCGGGCGCATCGATGATTTAACAAATCCCATTGAGAATTCAACGCAGTCCTCGAGATAATGAGAGACCACGCGGAAGGAAGACGCGCCGGGAGTGACGGAGAGAGAGAGGAAAAGGGCGATACCCATAGGCTCGCGCGTGTCCTGGATCAAGGATGCAAATATGGCATAGCATCCTGCGCAGTGTGACTCGCCTCGCGTTCGGATATATACCTCCACCTAGGCAGTAATATTGGTAGGTAATTCAAGCGAGGTAGGTTGAGCCGCACCCTGTTCCTCAAGCATCCACCGAAAGACCTCCGTCGTGGACACTCGTGGCGCGGCCGCGTGTGCGTGCGTGCGCGCGCGCGCGCGGGGCACACGCACGTAACACACATACCTCCGGATATACTCCTTATAACGTCTCGTACGGGAATGGTACTAACGTGCATGCATACACTCTGGACCCGCGAACGAGCTCGACGAGGGTCTGAGATGCGAGGTGAACGTCCCCCACAATATCTAAAATCTGTGCGCCCGCGCGCGCGAGCGCGAGCGCGCGGGCGCGCGCGTGCGTGCGTCCGTGCGTGCGTGCGTGCATGCGTGCGTGCGTGCATCATCGCTCCATACAGCCGCCGTGTTCATCTCACGTGAAACTCGTCGACTCCGTGTAGTCGTGGCGTGGACCCACATAAGCGGGCGCGCGTGTTGGTGCGAGCGCGCCACGGTTTGTCTCTCCCTCTCTCTCCCTCTCCTTTCTCTCCTCGTCGTGTCCACGGCCATAGGTGGTAGAACGAGCCTGTCCAGTTTTCCCATGGGAACAATACCCCACGGGATATATAATAACAATGGTCACGAGCGTGGGAGACGGGTCGATCTTTATTTACCCGTTCGTTTTTCGTTTTCTTCCACGTTCCATCGCCGGGTCCTCTTTATTTTTGTGTGTTTTTTTTTTTTTTAGTCTCACTGTCCTCCCTCTTCCCTCGCTCTTTTCTCCCTTGTTTTTCTCGCGCTCTTTCCTACGCTCCGTTTCTCCACTTATTTCTCACTTCTCGCGCCTCCCCTCCCTCCTGCCCTATCCTCCCTCGTCCCTAACGTCCTTCCACTCTTACTCGCGCTCTCGTGATTTTCATCCGCGCGAAATTACGATTCCACGCTTTTTAGATTCACGCGGATCTTCATAATTTTCTCTCTTCCCCCCCCGCTCATCCTTCCTCGCTCTTCATGAATCTCTTTCTCTTTAGCACTCCCTTTGAGGAGGTAGGGCACGCGAATGTGGGAGGGATGGTTTCCGGTCGCCCACGTGCCCCGTGACGGCCACTTCGTCGAGGTATCGGGAAATCGAGTAAAACATACTCTCGCGAATATCTCTCGTGGCAAAAAGTCGCTGATTTAATGTATAGTTGCGATTAAGGCATTGGAATATTACCGGAGAGAAAAGATAGTTTACTCGATCCTGATAACGTTAGATCGAGGCAGCTTCATTGTACTTCGCTTCGTTCGCCAGCAATACAATTTATTAATATCCCTAAAGTAGAAAACAAATATGTCTAATTTTCTATTACAAGTCGCGAAGTTATCTTCTGCGTTTACCGTGTAAAAATCAATATTTCGGAGTCAGAAGTGAAGAACTTCTTCACTTTCTGACTCAATTGTGCGAAGATACGAAGCGAGACGCGGCGGCGGAGGAGGCTCCTTTAACGGGCACGCGTGAAGAGCACACAGTCGTAAAGTTATGTTATGAAATTAAATATTTTATCTACATTCGTGCGCGCGACCAGGTAAATTTGCCCTGCCGGATTAGACAAATTTCACGCGGCACGACGCGACGCGGAGATACGCAAATATTAGACCCCCATCGCGCCCCACTACGGTAGCGGGTTGTTGCGCCAGAGAGACTTACCGCTCCTAGGCTCTATCTATACACCTGAATCGAGAGGATTTTCACAACGACGCCGCGCGCGGGGCCGATGAGAGAGAAAAGGCGAGAGAGATAGAGAAGGAGAGAGAGAGCCCTGACTAGATTGTCGCGTGGGCGACCGGAAACCGTACCTTCCTACCGTCTTTGGTCGTCACTCGACGGCTCCGCGAGGGAGGGGAGGTGAGGAGAAGGAGAAGGCAGACCGGTCAAGAACTCGCCATATTCTTCGACGTTCTTCTGCCGATACATCGACCGTACGCACAGGCGGATCTCTCCGCGCGGGACAAAACGCGCGCGTCGAGAATAAAACGTACGAAAAATCCCAAGAGGGGGGTGGGGGAAGAGGACATTCTTTATTAATTTTTTTTAAATAAACGGCAGACAATCACGGCGAAGCTTGCGTAACAATTCGATATTGTTCCGCGCAGTATAAACAAATAAATATCGGGGGGCGCGTGCGCGCGCTCCCGATTTTTTTTTCCCGGTGATCTTCAAATCCCCCCCGCATCCCGCCCGTCGCGCGCGGCCGCGCTACCGGCGCGCTCGGCCGCCGGTACGTGCGACGAAGATTGAGAAACGGGCCGGGATTAACGGGCCGGCCGGAACCAATGCGACATGACGAAAGAAGCGAAGGATATCGCGCTTATCCTCAAATGGTAGAGAGGTGATGACCTCGATCCTACGTTCGCGCGCGCGTTGCGAACGCGCGCTGCGCGGCGCGACGT
>VBVQ01003731.1:5125-17522 GCA_011636635.1 Tetramorium simillimum
CTGTTAGTTTGTAACTGATTTTTTGGCTACTTAGCGCTTGAGGGGACTTGTCCCAGGGCGCTGTACAAATAAAGCTATCTATCTATCTATCTATCTCTCCCTCCACTTATCTCTTTCTCTTGCAAATATCGCTCACGCCCCGTTTATCGCGGTAAATAGCGGGATTTACGCATCCCCGAATTATCTCGGATACGCGCCGAAAAAAGGAGACATCGACAGGAGGGTAGCTACCGGGTGGACGACTTCAGTTGCTGGTACTTACTGATATATTGTCACGCTGACGTTTATTTCCTCCTTATTTACTTGACAGATGAAGACAAAAATTACATAGAATATTGAATAAAAAAAACATCAGGTCTCTCAATCTCGATACATGCTCGCGATTTATGTCGCGAGCGAGCGATATATTTTTTTTTTCTCTGCGCCCAAGAATTGTTCTAGCCCTCGGATTTCACGATCCGATTCCTTCCGCTGTGAGATATGTTTCATCAATCATGTCGTAGCGGCTCCCGCAACATTGTTCAGCGGAATCACGCGTGCGCATCGAAGAGTGCGTGTGTTCGGCCGGCCGATTCGCCCCGCGGAGTGGTGGAATACGCGTTATATCTTTCGCTCCGACAAATTGCCCTTAGCGCTATCTCATCGTAGCTTCCGGTAGCGCTGGAAACTTCTGGTGCACGATGCTCCTCGTGCACGTCTATCGCGTGCCGCGGGAGGGGGGGAGGGAGAGAGAGAAGACAGTAAAGAGAGAGAGAGACACAAAGAATCGTGTGTTTGCGTGTGTGTATGTACGTGCGTTTGTCCAAGATTAACTCAATAAATAATAGCAACGCGATGTGGCGGGTGTGCCGCCTCCTCACTTTATTATCTCAAGATGCGAAGGCGTAACGGTCGCCCGTACCATCGATCGTACTGTTTTCTTCATTTCCACGATGCAGATGTTGCAGAGGAATATGAATATCGGTAGATCGGAATTAAAGTCCTACGCTCTACCGCGCCATGAATCACCGCTCCTTCATTTCGATTATTAGCCGCGTCTACACGTTTATAATTGCGTCTCTAAGATTACTGAGATAGTTACGCGTTGGTTAAAATTACCGTCGCAACGTTTTCGTGACATGACGCGCGCCGCAGACGTATATCGCGAACGTCCGTCCTCCCCTGGGTCTGTCCGAGACTTGGCGCAATAATCGCGTTTAAAACGCATTCGTTTCAATCTCACTCCGGTGCCCGGTCGCTCGCGAGAGTTTCCACTCCTTGCTCGGCTGGGCGAGAGATGAAATGGAAATGCAATAAAAAGTTGTAATCGAGAGTCGGCGTCGGGTATACTCGGGGGATCAGGCGAGCCGGATAAAAGCCGGCGCTTGCAGATAGGGCTCGTCCCGCTTCTCCCCCCTTTTTTTTCTTTCTCTCCCCCGCGGGAGAGAGTGAAAACGCATTCGATACGGAATAATGCCGGAGCTTTATTATTCCGACGCGAGCTGTACGACGTCTAAAGAGGTCCAATTTCGTGGAGTTAATCCTTGCAAATGGGTCTCGTCGACGTCTCACCAACGAGGTCTCGCTCTTTACTTCTCGAGTTTTATTATCATTTTAAAAAACCGGGCGATTGTTTCCGCCTTTAAATCGTGCTTTCCTTGAACTTTTCAAGCTGTAAACCTTTCCAAGATTTCTTTCACCGGAGCATGGTGTATTGGAAAAACTAATTGAAATATAGGATCGAAACTCTAGATATTTATTGCGCTTCAATTTGTCTCCTATAACGCTTCGGGGGGAAATCATTTCATCTGCGCGGGTGAGAAGAGAAGCTGGACCTTCGATGATCTTGTCGGCGTTCCGCTTGATTCAATTTGTCGGGACGGAGGGATCGGTCGCGGTGAGTCCGAAATTGAAACATCCGACGACGAAACATCTCGCGCAGATATTAGAAAATAAAATACCTCGCATATTCCGAACACACACGCTACACATACAATGTTAAAAGGTCGAGCTGTTTGTACGCTTCTCGGCCGAGAATGTGGCGGTCCCCGTTTATATTCCTTGGATTATCGTTTTCCTGACCGCGCGGCGAGGACGATGCTGCGGAATTATAATGTACGGTGGTGTACAAACGAGTTGGCGTTTTTGGTTGTAATTTATTCGAGGCCACCCCGTAATTAGCGGGACGACCCGACGGGCATACTATTCCCACTCCTGTCGCGTTCCCCGGATTCCATTTATCACAAATCAGCAGCTGCCTCGGATACCCGTGGCCCCGCTTGCGGTGTGCTGTCATGGTGTCGGACATGACATTCTGATAAAGCTCATAAGCGAAATTAGAGACTGCGTTTTGTTTTTCACGTTTCTCATATTTTCGCCCGCTAATTGGAAGCATCGTCTTCACTCCCGCGGTCGGATATCTCGAAGCTTTCGGAACGCGTACAAAATATCGCGGATACGGGATATTATCTTTGAAAATATCCGCACGAAACAATCACGCGAAATTATGGGGGAACAATGCTACGTAAGGCATTATAACAAAAATGAAACTTTATGTATAACCGTGCATTTTAATTTAATTATACGTATGAAAGAGAAATTATGGAACAAGAGCTCTTAATTAAACAAGAACGTACATTCTACCGTTCTACCACACTTCACGCCAACCTGTAGAATCGTATTCTCACCGGTGCATTCATGACGCGATAAAACTTAAGCGGAGTGATATACGATACGGAGAGCCGGAAAGAGCGCACGCGAAAATACTCGAAGCGAATGGCAGACGCAGGGACATTATTCACGGCGTCACGCTCACCTCTCTTTCCGTTTCGAGCGCTACGTCGCGTTTCGTCGAGGGTGGATCAGCGACGCGTTGCAGGATCACGCGCGATCGCGCCTGGCCCGACACTCGACAATGTGACGAGGAATCAGGACGCCGAATACCTCCAATTTCCTCTTCCCCTTCCCCCCATCTGTCGCTTCTCGCTCGCACTTCCGCCATCGAGATTCCTGTTTCTACGTTTCTCTCTTTGTCGCTGCCGCGCGGAGAGCAACAGCAACAGGTGTCCGCGGGGACATTCGCAGAAACTGCGAGGGATGCGAGAGGGTGGAAACGTCGAGGGCAACCGGGCGCTTCGAGAGAGTAAGGGAGAATTTCTCCTCTTTATTTATGAGCTTTTTATTCGACTTGTTGAGCTCTCGCTTTTGCTCTTCTCTCTCTCTCTCTCTCTCTCTCTCTGTCCCTTCCACTTGCCATTTCATCCTCTCGACGAACGCGAGTACAAATCCGGAGAGAAAAAAAGACGAGAGAATGGGAAAAAGGGCGGAAAGTACGCGTGGCGGCACTCCTTCGCCCGAGAGGGTGCCGGAAATCTCTCGTTTGCCAAGGGCGGAAAAAAATGCGACATTTTTCCGCGTAGCTGGTAGGGTCGCGCTTTCCGATTTTTCGCATAAAGAGACAAAGCGACAAAGTCACAGCTTAAAGCCGAATATATCCACTGAGGATAATTCCAGCCGAGTATAAATCCAACCATTAGATACAATTATATATTAATTATTATGTTAATAATTGAGTATTATTTCAAAACAATAATCTAGCTTCCTTTTATTACTATCACTTCATTTAATATTCAATGTAATTTGCCGATATTGTATTTTATTTGTCTAATACCAAGATTATATTAACATATAGATGCGTTTGAATAAAAAATTGATAAACACTTTTGAAAATTGTACGGAATCGCCGTGGCCATGCCACCCATTTGACCCAGTTTTCTGAATATTTCCAACGCACACCTTTAATACGCCGTTATAGCTTTCCACCGAGATAAAAGTAATGAAACAGCCGATCTTTGCACAATATTCGCTAACGATCTGCGCATAATAAATGTCGGTAGAGGGAATCTTCACAGGCGGGAGAGAGATTAAATCCGCCTCTAAACGAAGCGCGCGGATCTTTTAACGATCCTTCTCCTTCTCCTCCACTCGATCGCGCTATCGCGCGCAGGTGTAATAAAATTTTCAACTCCGTTATCCAGAATCGCCGCATGGATCTCCGGAGAAATCAAGCGCCTCGCGCACGTTTGCGGCAACGCGGCCGCCGCGCCGGCCAACGCGGTGCTGCATCCAGAAGTCGGGCCTGGCAGATCGTGACAACGATACCGATCCAAACGCCACCGACAAAAGCCAGTAAGGGAGGGTAAGAGGACGAAGGGGGAGAGGTCGAGCAGGGGAACACACCTTGGAATCCCGTCGGTTACTCCGAAGAATACTTTCTCGCACAGTAGTGAGCGGGCCTTTCCTCCCCCTCGCCCTCGTCGGTTTTTCTACCTCCTCTTCTCTCTGTTCCCAGTAAGTCCATCGGGGTTTCAGGTATTATAACACTTAGCCTCGGCTACCCGCCGATCCCTCGCTGCTGCTGCTGCTGCTGCTGCGAGATCTTCCAGGTATATACAACGATTTCTCTCGGCGGCGCGGGGACGTGAGAGGAGATAGATACGATTTAGGCGTAATCCGTCAAAGAGTTCTTTCAACGTCCGCCAGAACGTTTTATCTATGATCTCCATTAAAGTTCAGTTAACGCCCTCTTGGCCCTCTTTTGCTTTCCGTCCGGAACCCCCTTCTTGTTCTTCTTCGTCTTCTTCTTCATCTTCCCTCTCGCTACGCGCACGCCCAAGCACCGCTCTTCACGAGAACGGATACGGATTTCGACCGGAGGCATCTCTTTTCCCTCGACGATTCCTTTCAGAACGCATTTTTCGCACCTACGCCGCTATTATCGCTCTGCTACAGAATTCAACGCGGTACGATGCGTGACCACTCCATTTTTCTCGCATTCTCGTTTCTTTTTCGCACTGATTTAAAAGTAATAAATACAAAATTAAATAGCATTTTTCTTTTCTCGATCTTATCTGCGGTATATAATAGGATATTTATTATGATGAATGCAAATATGCAAAGGTACGATCCAGTAGGAAACCGGGCAATTAGTTAAGTACATTCGTACATTTAATTGACGTTGGAAAAATTGAATTTTAGAGACAATTAACAAAAGATTTTTACAACCTCTATTCATCAGTTCTGTTTGTTTCTAACTTAATCGTTTTCGTATACACTGATAGCACATTGCAATAGAAAAATTGGTAAAATTAAACATAATTTTTGTAAACTGTTTTATAACGTGATATCCCAATGTTTTACATTTATCATCGTCGACGCTCGTCACGCTTTGTTTTCTCCGGGAAAGATGTTAACGATGGACATTAGACGTACATTTCTCCGACGTCACGCTGTCCGTTCTTCAACCCGCAATCGTTTCGACTTCTCAAAGTATCTCGAAACAGAGCGTGGAGAGCGATATTCGGCCGCCAATGCCGAGGCATTGTAATTAAAACCTCCTGAATAAAGCAAACGCAATCTCCCGGCTCGCGCGAACGCGGAGGCGCGTCGTTTAATTTCACGTTCATTACGTCGCGAATGCGTGCATGCATGCGTGCGTGCGTGCGTGCGAGCGTGCATGTATACTCTCTTGTAGCTGGGGGCGCGTCTCTCAACGCGTGCAACCCTTCCTTCTTAGATGTAGCCCCCTCGAAAGCCCCGTCTCTCTTTGCCGGCTCGTCCCTCGACTCGCTACTCCACTCGCGATCCCTACCCGCCACTCGAAAACGTATCGGGTTACCTCCGACATAATTCCGTTAATTATGATTTCGTAGTATGATTTTCCGCCGACTCGAACGAGCGTACGAGTTACGACTATCCCTAGGAGAATTATTATTTGACGCCGCCTGTAACTTGTCGTTATGTAACACAAGTAGAATAAACGTACCTTTGAACGCGTCAGTTCGTTAATCGCAGTTTTCCTATAGTTTTTACTATTCTTCTGAAATTTATTTCGCATTTTATTTCCATGGATCATCTCAAATAAATGTGAAGAAAAATGTAACCATGCAAATTGATTTCAATCTGCATATATTTCTGTCTCTTTTTATTTCTTTTATTTTCATGGCTATCTGATATTACTTACAATTAATAATTTTCTCTGAATTTCTTTTAATTACGATGATTTGTATTACTTTGGCGTTTTAAACTGCTCGTCTTAGGGCGACCGAGGCGATACGGAAAACCCGAGAACGGGTTGATCGTAACAGGCGAAACAGGAGACAGTAGGTGGTACCAATTTAAACCTCATAAATGCAAAATCGCGCGATGATTGCGTTCATAAAGGTCTCCGTTAGTCCGCGTGGCATCTTGGCGACCTCCTTCCGCGGGTCGCCTCTTGCCGGGATAATTTACATTGATATTTATGCCATGTCATAACCGAGCCTCCGCCGGGGGGTTGCGGAACGGATTCGTACAGCTAATCCCCGCCTTGCCGGGGGGTTGTTTTAATTGAAATCTTACTCGGTTCCTCGGATTCGCGAGCGAGGGCAGAAGACGATGCACTCCACCGAAAGGGGTTAACGAGGGAGCGTTACGCGTGCCGGGGTCGCTACGCCGGTTTACTTTACACCGTGCTCAGATACGAGCCTGGCAAATCTAATTTCGCATTAACTAAAGATATATTTGATTTAATATCAAGAAATAGCATCTAAAAGAAATGGCATCACTTTGTTTGTAAAAAATTTTTATTATTTAATTTTATATTTAAGTATCTCGTCTTTAATGAACCATTGTTCAATTATCTTTTGTAAGATTTGAATATAATGATACGACTTTAAAAATTACATTAATAGAACGTTGGATCTTCTCTTTGATAATTTGGCGGCGCGACGCGTTGTACATGAGTAATTCAGAATGCTCTTGGCGAATTTCCGCGGGTCGCCGCACACACTTTTTCTCGAAACGACGAAAGTTGAGCAATTCCGCGAGATCATGCCGCACACCGAAATGTCAACCGCGAGACCACTAAAGCGAGAGAAACTTTTAATTCGTTCATTTCGTCGGGCTCAAAGGGTCGGCGAATGAGACTTATTAAAATTTATACGATCCGCCCCCGTCCCGCGCGTACAAGCAGCCCGCCTCTCCCTCGATTGTACCATCTATCGGTCTGTATATACAGATCTCCGGAAAATTCTCTTATTTGACGGGAAACAAAAGGATCGAAGTTCCTTCGCGAAAAGGCTCTTTTTTTATGAGAAATTTGTCTAAGAGGACTATCGCTTTTTCTGTAATGAAAATTTCATATCTTTATTATAAACGAACTGTGCATGAAATTATAGGAAATATTTCTTCTTTGGATGAAAGACAACAATTTGTAGAACGGAAAACGACTGAATGCAGAAGATTAAACCGCGCTTTTTTTTCGGTATGGTAGAGAGACTATAATGTCGAGCATAAAGGAAGAAGAGGTTAGAAGATAAGGTATAAAAGCGGTCTTCGTTCTCGAGAAATTACACTTTTACTTTAATCCGCGAGACAATACCGCGGGCGGCTGTGGCCGGGAGCAAAGGGTTGCGTTCGCATCGACCTTCCTCGCTCTTCCGCCCCTCACCCTTGTCTTCTAATACTTTCTCTTTCTTTCTCCGGGGGGTCTCTCTTCTCGACCGTGCTAATACTTTTCAAGGGGTTAAAATCTAATTCCTGCAACACAGCCCCTAACGGCAACCCCTCTATACGCAGTCTCGCGATGCGATCCTCCGCCTTACTCCTTTTTTTTCCGCGTATCGTCGACAGTGAGAAGGCGCTTCGCTCCCAATAGACATAATAAAAACGCCATCTGAAATATGCATCCCTTAATAAAACTGTCCAATTAGCCAAGAATGGAATTAAGTATTTAAGGGGTGTCGGAGAAGACTTTTGCCTGGTTCTCAGGTGCTTTCGCGAAAACCCTTTCGCGAAAAGATTAGGTTCCCCTTTTGACCGTCGCGTAGCGAGGGAGAACGGAGGAAAGGAGGGGAAGTGCGAGGGAAACTATATTTTGTCCTGGACAGGAACTGAATTATTTATGACGTTGAGATTTCTTCGGTCGGCTTGTTCTACGTTTTTCGACGTCGATTTATTTATCGCTGGCTCACGATTCGCTCGTATTGCCAAGACTTTTCATCGGATTAAATCGGACAGTTTTCTCGCATTTATGAGTACGATTGATTATAATTAACTTTTTTTATGGCAAAACTAAAAAATTAAACGAGCAGAAAAAAAATGGAATTTTTATTCCTTCACCAAGTGTCGCGTATCAATCGCATAACCGTCTCTTCTCGTCTCTCGCATCTCGTGCGAAACGTAGAAGGCAGGAAACAGTGAAGCCGAGGTGATCGATCGAGCAAGGATCGTCAGTACGGCTGCGGCAGGGACAGGATGGTCATTTATAAAATTAAATCCCTGGAATATTTCAGTCGTACAAATCCTACCCCCGGCGGCGTAGGGAGGGCGGCGGTCAGGCAATCGTAAAAATTCCACGGGGTCTGGATGCATTGGAAATCCACGTAATTAACCGAAGGAATTTCAGAGTGTACGCCGGGGAGTCGATTAAAAACGCGAGCAACGCCTACAGTTAAACGGCAGGGAAATTTTTCGCGCACTCTCTCTCTCTCTCTCTCTCTCCCCCCCTCTTTTTTCCGCTTTCTCTTTCTCTCTCCCTTCTTCCGGCGCACTCGCCGGCCCATCCTCTTGCAGCTTCACCCTCGATCCGTCCGCGCGTTTCTCGCTTTTTTTTTTCCGTAGTCGTTGCTTCTGCTCTATACCGCTGTGCCGCCGTGTACATTTTTTCGGCTCCGATTAAAAATACTTCGGACCAATTATTCCGCAACACCCATCCGCCGGTCTTTCGCACCGCCACTCGTTCGCGCTTTCTCTGCTTTTATTACAACTTACACTTTTTCTCCCCTCTCGTCCAGCCTTCGTATTTCTCGCGTGTCCTTTTGCCTCGACAATCGCGTCCGACGTCATCGTAAAATCGCATCGCCTTTAGACTCATCATACTCTCGAGCTTGCGTACATTTTTCGGCCAATTTTTCTCTGCTATTTCCGGGCTTTTTCACGACGAAATTGACGAATGGCGATCCGCTGACGCGCGAGAGAAGGCCAATTATGTAAATAATCGAGCGGCTTATTTGTACACGCCCGCGCGGTGCACCGACGTCATTAATCGTCGGCCTCGAGTATTTCGCGAAGTGACTGTAATTAATACAAATCGCCGTTATACAGCGTGCTTGAGAAACGCACACTTGAGTGTGCGGAAGGAACGAAAAGGAAAGAGAGAGAGCTAGAGGAAAAGACAGAGGTTCGAGGGGCGTTGTGTGTACCGTGCTGCGGAGAACGAGAATCCAACGTCATTCGAAGTAAATTTATACGACTAATACACCGCTGCCGGAGGTCTTAATATCCAGCGGGGCGCGCGATGAAAGCAGGCGAGTTTAAAAAGTGCAATATCACGGAATACATAAATGCGAGATGAGGCCATTTGAATGAAGAACAAATAAATTCCGCCGGCGACTCCGGTTCCCGCCGGATCGTGTATCCAATTTCGTTTTCACGCCGGTTTCATTTATTTTAGCCGCGCGGCCACGCGCGTTTCCGTCGTTTCGTTCGGATTTATCATGTAATTATGGCGCGCCATATAATTATATGCCGCCCGTAGAAATCGCTGCGATTTCTGATTCGACATCGTGACCGTTTTTCCGTCCGTCTGAAACAAGTTAAAACACGAGCTGTGTAGATACGATCGAATTGGAGAAGTGAACGCACTCGCGCGCGGTTATCGGTCTAATATCTCCGTGCTTCCGCCTATCCGCAGGCGACGGGAAGTCGTCGATCGATCGGTAATCGAATATCGTTAGTGCATTTTTTCCTTTCGCGCCCCCGTACGCGCCCCGCACGTTGATGCACGCGTGTGCGAACACCGCGCGCGCTGCCCGCATCGTATCCCCCGGTAGATTTCGTATTACGATGAACCCCTCCGCTCTGCGCGGGCGAGAGAGCGTGCTACTTTCGATGGATGCTCACTCGATATGACACGATACGAAGTATTCTGGGGATCGAGATAAAAGAATCGAGTGGGCAGAACGTGACGAGACAATGGATCGCCGATCCACTAGCCGTAATACAATCGCATCAGCATCTCGCTGTATTGTTTGCCTCGCTTTGATATCAGCCCCGAGCTCTCGATTCTTTTCCTCACTGGCCGCGGGTTCTTTCTTTCCCAAAGATCATCTCCGACCGCGCCCCCTCCCCCCCGTCCTTTTTCTCTCCCGTCCGTCTCTCCTCGCCTTCCCCGGAGCACGCCGCAGGCGGAATCCTCTTCGTAATTAACCTGGCAAAAGTAACGCTAATTACGGCCGAGTTCTACTTATCTCGCCTCGCGTCAACCTCGCCAAGTCCCGCGCGAGTTTTTCTCTCCTCGCTCTTTCTCCTCTTTCGCATTATTAACGAGAAGAAAAATTCCAAAGTGAGAAAGATGACAGTGCGCAAGCGGCGGGAAATTGTAATGGCATATTCGGCGTATCTTTTGTATCGCGAAGAATGCACGCGGGCAGAGCTTGTGTACAAGCGCGTACATAAAACGTATAAACGATAAACATAAATGACGTCTTGACGAATATATAACACGCGTCGTATCATCGACGAAGAGAGATAGAGACGGTGCCTTTAACCGAGGAAAGAGCGAAGGCGGACGAACCCGAGAACGAGATCGATGATCCGTAAGAGGGATAGAGAGAGAGAGAGAGAGAGAGAGAGAGAGAGAGGGAGCAAAGACGAGGCGAGCATGAGCTCCAGTGAGTTCGTATAGATAATAAGACGCGATAAATTCGTAACATTACCACATGAATATCCTCGATGTAGGCGGAGTAGGCACGGCCTCGCCACTGGCACAGAAACGCAGAGTGCATCAATTAAAAACAGCGCGAGATTATATACAGGCTTGTGAATGTAGCATCTAATTCGCGCACTCTCACGCACGTTTTCTAATGCAGCTTCGCGCTTGTGTGGCTTGAGAATGTCCGGATCGGAAGATTCTCGAATTGCCGCGCTGTCATTCCGGTAATATCGAACTTGACTCGTAGACAATCCAAATGAAAATTTTACGTCGCGCCTCTTCTTTTTTTCAATCTCCGGCGATCGATATTAATTAAAACGCGCGAAGGTTCGCTCGGTAAAATTAATTATACGATTTATTTTTCTCGACCCGCTGCGTATCCGCGTCCGGTCGCGTTTAACGCGGGACGAAGTTTCCTTCGAGTGGAAAGTCGGTAGCTCTTCGAGGAGAAGATCGGAGATCGATGATTTCGAAGATGAAACCGGCAAACCCATTTCATTCACGGTAGACTGAATCAGCATTCCGCCGAGGGCTGAAGGTGAGGAGAGATGCGTCTTGGGATATCGTACATGAGCGTGTACACGAGCGTCTCTCGCGCTTTCAGAGAGGAGGAGGGGGGACAGACTGGAAAGAGAGCGATCTTGGAGATTAAACGATCGGATTCCGTCGTATCGTTTCCCCCTCGATGGCGGCGGATCCGCGAAGCCGGCGGGTGTACCCTTCTCCGAGACCAACAAATTAGTACAATTAGAATCCCTTCAAAGAAAATTGATAAATTCCACCGGAACAATTTCGCGACTCATTTCACTGGGGGCGCCCTTTGTTGTGCGACTATCGGGAAGGCGACGGAGAGATAGGTAGCACGGGATCCGACAGCGAGAACTTATCGCGACAAATGGCTACGAAATTAGCGGCAAATTGAGAGCTCCATTTTTATCTCCACCTCCGAATTTCGTTTCTCTCCCTCTTCTTGGTCCGGAAAAAATAGTCCTGAAATTTTGTGAAATCACATATTAGCCTTCGTCGCGACCAGCTTGTATTTATTTATATAAGATCGCTCGAGAAACGGAAATATACGTGTCTCTGTTGAACTGTTTGTCTCGCCGAGCGAAATGTCCGAGAAGGTTCGTTTATTCTCGCAAGGCTACATTCTTTACGGAATGATCCAACTCTGTTTCTAAGAGCGTGCGAAATAACGAGTTCCTCATCTACCGTGCGAATGCGCCGCGATGCACCGTGCTCTTATCCGAGCGAGATCGTCGGCGGCCACGCAGGAAAAGAAATTAAAAGACTCGGCCGACAATCGGACGGACGAGGGCACGAGCAGCCGCGGCTGCGTGCACACGAGCGTTCTTTTAATTGTATGCACGTAGAAGGCGAAGACCGCTAATTTCAGCTTACCCGCGCCTAACATCCGCGATAGTCATTAATTCGCGCCGCGAGGAAGCGAGCAACATTGATCCTCGCGATGTGTTTATTTCCGACGACAGCCGCCTAATTTTTTACGCCACGAGTGCGATAGGTATCCCGGCGATGAGTCAAAACACAGTCCGCGTCCGTACAGAGGGATCCGGAGTACTTTACAAGCGAGCCGAAGGAGCCTACACCTACACGAGTAGTTCAACCCTTCGCGTTCCACCCTTTAGGTCCTCGCCCCCGTCCACC
>VBVQ01003732.1:0-12968 GCA_011636635.1 Tetramorium simillimum
ATATATATGTTATTATTTTATTTATATATATATATATATGTATATATGAAAGAGAGAGAGAGAGAAATTTCTAAATTTTAAGTAGAAGTGTTATAGCTTAACTTTCTAAAAGATTTTGCATTATTCTATTAGAAAGCGATATTATGGTTATTACAGACAGATTTATCTTGTGTCATTAGAAATGTAAGAAACGTTTTAAATAACTAACGATATTTTTAATGAGTAATTAAAATTATTTAGGAGGCGTATGGCAATCTTCCAGTGGAAAGCAAGGTGACGTTTCTTTTAACTACTGTCTGCAATGGTACACTTGCAGAAGAAATGCGGGCCATAGCTGCAGTATTGTTGCGTCGATTGTTCTCCTCAGAATTTATGGACTTTTATCCTAAGGTAAAGGTTTAAAGCTTTCTTTTCTAGTTACTATACATGTAATTTCTATATAAAACTTTTTTTTTTTTTTCAATTTAGTAGCATTTTTTCCCATTTTATTTCTTAAGAACCTTTTGAGAAATTAATTTAAGAGTTATCTTTGAATCAAAGGTCAATTAAAGATAAATTTGATACGCAATTATTTCACAGATCCCACCAGAAGCGCAAGTCCAGTTGAAGGAACAAATTTTACTCTCAGTTCAAAATGAACAAACTGAGAGTATTCGACGTAAAGTTTGCGATGTTGCAGCCGAAGTTGCCAGGAATTTAATAGATGAAGATGGCAATAATCAGTGGCCGGAGTTTCTTCAGTTCCTATTTCAGTGCGCGAATAGCCCATTGCCGGCGTTAAAAGAAAGCGCACTTCGTATGTTCACGTGAGTTTCCTTTATATTCATCTTGTATGTTTTTATTAAGAAACAAAAGTGAGAGGTATTAAATGTGCATGCACAGATCCGTCCCAGGCGTATTTGGAAATCAACAAACAAATCATCTCGATCTTATAAAACAAATGCTACAACAATCTGTTTTAGACATGGCGAATTACGAGGTAATGTGAAATTCATGTATTCATATTTTTATTTAGTCTAACAGGAGATGGATACGCGAGTCTGAACAAGATAAGATTACTCGTCACTCATAATTTCTCCAAAAAAATATGCCTTCTGATGACTGTAACTTGTGAAGTATTAATTTACAGACAGATACGGGGCATACATTTTATATGGGACAGTTACATTTTTGTTAACGTCCTAATAATATAATTAATATAAATAATAGAATTTTTTTTCAATTATTCGAAGTTTTCTTATTATTTTAATTATTAAGAGAAAACAATTGTAATAATTATACTTGTTCTTATCACACAGGTCAGATTTCAAGCAGTAAGAGCAATTGGAGCATTTATAACATTACATGACAAAGAGGAAAATATACACAAACATTTCTCAGAACTAGTTCCAGCGCTTGTTCAAGTAACCGCTCAGTCTATAGAAAAGCAAGATGACGATGCTCTTATAAAAGTGTTGATAGACCTTGCTGAAACCACGCCAAAATTCCTCAGAGGACAATTAGACAATGTTATGCAAATGTGTATGAATGTATTCTCCAATGAAGAAATGCCTGATTCTTGGAGGCAGTTGACATTAGAAGTTATAGTAACTCTGGCAGAGACTGCACCAGCCATGGTACGAAAAGTTGGTGAAAAATACATTGTAACTTTAGTGCCATTGGTATTGAAGATGATGACCGATTTGGAAGAAGATGAAAAATGGAGTTTCTCTGATGAAATTATTGAGGAGGATAACGATAGCAACACTGTAGTTGCGGAAAGTGCTCTAGACAGATTGGCGTGTGGCTTGGGAGGAAAGACTATGCTACCACAAATCGTGCAAAATATCCCTAATATGTTAAATAACAGTGATTGGAAGTACAGGTAAATAAAATCTTTATTTCTTACATTTTTAATTATAAACCGTAACTGTATCGATATTTAATATTTAATATTATAATATAAATACATATTAAATACTTGTGAATGCATAGTGTCACAGAAAAGTCAGCAATTTCATACTTTTATGTAATTGCGTTACATCTGTGATAGAATAACCAATGAGATAATCTTCTTTCTCAGCTGCCGTTTTGGCAGTTGGTTTGAGATTCTCTTGGATGTTTAAAATAAGAATTGGCAGTTGTATGATATGACTGCTATAATTATAAAAACATACAGCTTTTTAAATATTTGTTGAGTAATCAAAATGTGTAAATGTTTACTCTTATTGCATATATAAAAATATATTTTTTATTATTTAGGCATGCAGCACTTATGGCTATCTCAGCTGTTGGTGAAGGATGCCATAAGCAAATGGAAACTCTTTTACCACAAATAATGGACGGAGTCATACAATATTTACAAGATCCGGTAAATACAATGATATATTTGCTTTATAATTTGATCTGGCATCAGCTATTGATTTAGAATTATTTCTTCTTGCATTAAATTATATGTACATAATTTATTAGAATAAGCCACAAATTAACACACACAGTCATATTCATTTTGGATATGACAGTGTTGCAATTGTGGCAAATTAAGCAAAGGATACAAATTTTTTCAATATTACTGTTTTAGTAATATAGATGATCAAAATTTGTTCTTTGCGGTTCCTGAGAGCTGACTACTATTAATAATGGTAGTAGTCATAGTTTTGGAACATACATTTCTATTCATATATAAATGTAATATAAATATAAAATTCGTAGGTAAATTAATGTTGGGTGTTTTGTTTAGCATCCTCGTGTAAGATACGCTGCCTGCAACGCAGTAGGGCAAATGTCTACAGATTTTTCGCCTACATTTGAAAAGAAATTTCACGATAAAGTTATTCCTGGGTTATTGATGGTGTTGGACGATAACGCAAATCCTAGAGTTCAAGCTCATGCTGGTGCCGCTCTTGTAAACTTTAGCGAAGATTGCCCGAAAAATATTCTCACTCCATACCTCGATGCTATAATGGCTAAACTCGAATCGATTCTGACGACTAAATTCCATGAATTAGTTGAAAAAGGAACTAAACTCGTACTTGAACAGGTAAGCTGAATTCACTTTAGCTCTATACTTGTTTGGTTATATCTAGTCGCTGAAAGTTTTGTAATCAATCGTAAAATATAAATAAAATTAATGAAAAATTAGAATTTTATGTAAATTGAATTTTTTTGTTGCTATTTACACAGGTTGTTACAACAATTGCCTCTGTTGCTGATACATGTGAAGAGCAATTTGTAACTTATTACGATAGACTAATGCCTTGTTTAAAGTATATTATTCAAAATGCGAATCAGCAGGAACATAAAATATTACGAGGCAAGACAATCGAATGTGTCAGTCTTATAGGCCTAGCTGTTGGCCCAGAAAAGGTAATTAGATCTTCTAATTTCTTAATGTTTCCTGAAAAATGAAAAATATCAGTTTTATATATGTATTATTTAATTTCAACAGTTTATTGCCGATGCTAGTGAAGTTATGGATATGTTACTCAAAACACATTCAGAGGGTGATCTTCCTGATGATGATCCGCAAACCAGTTATCTTATATCTGCTTGGGCTAGGATTTGTAAAATTCTTGGTAAGATATTATTACAGGAACTTTTTATGAATGCGCAATTTTTTAAAAGCATTTGTAATTTTTTACAGGAAAACAATTTGAACAGTACTTACCATTAGTAATGGGACCCGTATTACGAACAGCCGCTATGAAACCTGAAGTTGCATTACTAGATAATGAAGACATGGAAGGCATTGAGGGTGATCTTGATTGGCAGTTTGTTTCATTAGGAGAACAACAAAACTTTGGAATCAAAACAGCTGGTTTGGAGGACAAGGCTTCTGCGTGCGAAATGTTGGTTTGTTACGCGCGAGAGTTAAAAGAGGGCTTTGCGGATTATGCAGAAGAAGTGGTACGATTAATGGTGCCGATGTTGAAATTCTACTTTCATGACGGTGTCAGAACTGCAGCTGCGGCAAGTTTGCCGTATCTTCTCGATTGTGCTAAAATAAAAGGTTATTAGATAATTAATATTTCTATTGAAGAATCACATAATTTCTCTATTGTCAACTGTCTTATCACATATATCAATATTTATAGGTCCACAATATCTAGAAGGCATGTGGGCATATATTTGTCCAGATCTGTTGAAGGCTATCGATACGGAACCAGAATCTGAAGTGTTGTTGGAATTATTATCTTCTTTAGCAAAATGTATTGAGACACTGGGCGCAGGTTGTTTAAGTGCGCCGCACATGACTGAACTTTTACGACTTTTAGACAAGTTACTTAATGAACATTTTGACAGAGCAGTTGCTAGATTGGAAAAAAGAAAAGATGAAGATTATGATGAGGTACTATCGATTTGATGAAAATCAGTTGTTTATAAAACTTGAATAGAAATGTCATAAATAATTAAATAATTTATAAAAATATATTAATTTACGCTGACTTATTTGTCAGGTTGTTGAAGAACAGCTTGCTGATGAAGACAATGAGGACGTATACACGCTCAGCAAAATTGCTGATATTTTACACGCCTTATTTACAACTTACAAGTCTTCATTCTTCCCATACTTTGATCAGATATACGGACATTTTGTAAAATTACTGAGCCCCGAAAGATCGTGGTCGGATCATCAATGGGCTTTGTGCGTCTTTGACGACGTTGTAGAGTTCGGAGGGCCTGATTGTTTAAAATATCAAGAATTCTTTTTACGACCCATGATTCAATACGTTTCTGATAAATCACCAGAAGTTAGACAAGCAGCAGCTTATGGCTGCGGAGTTTTAGGCCAATTTGGTGGAGAAGGCTTTGCACAAGCGTGTGCAGAAGCTTTACCAAAGCTGATGGAAGTTATTAGCGATCCCGAATCTAGGTCGCCAGAAAACGTAAACCCCACTGAAAATGCTATTTCAGCAGTGACTAAAATTCTCAAATACAATAACAAAGCAATCAACGTCGATGAAATTCTTCCACACTGGTAAATTAGATATATTAAAAAATTATTATTTAATAAATATAATAAATATAAACGTGTAAATGTTACTCAACGCTTTTTTCTGTATGTAGGTTAACTTGGCTACCAGTTGTCGAAGATGAAGATGAAGCGCCTCACGTATATGAATACCTGTGCGATTTGATCGAAGCAAATCATGCAGTAGTTTTAGGAACAAATAATGCGCATTTGCCTCGACTTATAAGTTTCTTTGCTGAAGCATTGTTCAGAGAAGCTGTGCCTACCGACCATCCCGTTATGTCTAGAATTCTTAGTATCGTTAGAGAAATACAGGTATGTCGGCAAAAAAGTTTGCTTACATTTATCATTGCCGTTTTCGGATAATGACAAATGGTTTTGTTTCTTTCCAGAACAACGACACGATGTTCCAGGCAATCATAATGCAGTTAACGACAGATCAACAACAGGCGCTTCACGAGGCACTCAGTGCATTAAGTTGAATTTTTAACACCGTAACAAATAAAACAGATAAATGCTCGCGTTTATTAATCTCTCGAAGATCGCAAAGATTGTAGGTATATTGTACCTATAAAGCATTCGCTCCAGTCTAGTTATATATATACACGCAAATATATTTAAGCATTCTACGTATTATTATTCACGTACTTGTTGAGTATGTATTTCTGTATCATTATCAGATTTGATAGATTAGTTTTCTATTATCAGGGATTGTTAAACATTTGAAGTAAAATTAGAGTTTGATTTACCGTGCTTCTACGAATGAAGATAAATCTAAAGAAACTTTATCAGTTATAAATGAACTTACACATTGGCAGAATTTAAAACTGTTTATATATCCCTAAAATATTTTAAATCCAATATTTTATATATGTATATATATACTTGTTGTATATATACTTCTTTTCATTCTGCATCACATTGGTGAACATTATTAAAAAATTTATGAATAATGACATCAATTTAAATCAGACATTTAAGCGATAACGTTCTCCTGCCATCGAGAGCCGAACGATGCTAAATTATCTTTAAAAAAACGGCTTTGTAAAAAATTGCATAGTACTACATACATATAAGCTTTGTTATGCAAATATAACATTAAGAAGTTATAATTTTGTCACTGTGATCTTTCTAAATTGCGTCTATATTCTCAAGCTATCCCACGTTCCGGTGAAGTAACAAAACTGATAATGCAAGATAGACTGGAAAGCCTCATTGTAGCCATGAAGTGAACGCGTGACATTGTGATTTAGGTATTTTTATTATTAAATTTAGATACAGTAAATGTTATTTAATAATAATATCGATAATGTTGCAATGTTGAGGTCTGTATACGAATGCCTTTTGAATGAAACGTAATGAAATTTTAAAGATTTTAGATTCGAGATTCATAAGATGTGACTACGACTATAATGAACACAAATTTTTTTTAGAGACATTGGCTGTATAATCTGATTGGTACATGCTTTATATTTAACCAAGATTAAGAGTATATACCAATCAGATTCACGATTTTTACAATAGTTGCAAATGCAGCACTTCTGTTGAACGCAGCCATTAAAAAATTTATGTTTATTCAAATGTCATAAATTTTTCTTGTAATCTTACAGCTAATTCGTATTGGGTTATACTTTCTTAGCTGTGATTTTACAATATTGTGCATGTCATGAACGAAAATGTGTTATTCAAAATTAAAAAAAAGATGAACAAAAAAAAGTGACTCGGTAATACGAAATGCATTACGTTTCTTTCGGCTGATGTAGCACGATGAGAATTGAAATGTTGAAAACTGATGAGCGAAATAATTCATTTGAATGATTATCCCCTTCCGTTCTTGTTGCTATTTATTTATAAAAATCTGTATGTCCGATATTTTTGCGACACTGTATCGAAATTTCATCGATCGAAAAATTTTACTTGTACACCTTCGCGGGCGGCTATTCTTAACGTAAATGCTCTAAGTAACAATCTTTTTTTACTAAGCATGTAGAAGAATAAAAGTAAAGAATAAACATTTATTTGTACATACATCAAAGTATCAAGTAAAAATATCGCGAATAAGTATATAGAGTTGAAATATCCGATTGTAAGTATCCTTGATATACGGTAGGCTTTGCCTCGTTATTCGTTTCATCGAAAATCAACACGATCTTGTAAGGTGCACATATTGCAGCTAATACATACGGAAGAATCGATACTGGACTGTTTATGCGAGATATGTGGCATATTTGCGACACAAAGAAAGAGGAAAAATCAATGTGAAAAGAAAGGGAAAATTATAATTCTTATATAGAGATTATTTTAAAATTATTACTAGCTAAAATAAATCTCAGCTTTGTAATCGTCTGTTTTGCTTCACCTACATTCATATTTTAATTTTAATAAATTTAATTTAATGGCCAGTATATTTTTGTAAACCTTAAATAGGTTAATACATCGTGTATTAAATTAAATTTCTGCAGAAGTTAGATCATCTTTAATAATCATAAGTTAAGTGCTCGTCGTTTGACGTTTATCTTGCACAGCAATTATCTTTGAGCACGACTTATTACAAGGCTATATGATAATTATTCTATAGGCGTTTTCTGTGACGTAGAAAGTCGATAAGAGCAAAAAGATGTATTAATTATCGAGTATGCAATTTAAGCATACAGTTGAAGTTGGAATAGTTAAAAATATCGTGCAATCATCCGTATCAATTTACTGAGTACCACCTTATCGATTGCTGCCACGAAAGATAAAACGTTTTTGTAGATACTTAACGAGTGTGGCGTATATGATTTTTCATTAACCGTGCACTTGCATTATGTGTCACAATGTATCATTAGGTCGTTGTAAAATGCAAATGTAATTATTTATTTATAGCACTCGCATTTTGCCGTTCTATTTTAAATGAGTATTAATTTTAGCTCATTCTTCAATATTTTAAAGGGTAGCGGATCAATGAGTGAATGAGTCGGACATTTAGCCCTGATATCGAGCATTTTATAAGGCCGCGATTAAAATACATTCATAATTAGCTAGTAAAAACAGTCGGGAAAAGATAGTTATTGACAATTCAATGAAACTTACATTTCAAATATTTCACTTGTACTCAGATTTCATTATATCTTCATTTCTGAATTTTTAAAAATTTTGAAGACTACTGGGAAATTCAGTTAACGGAAGATCGATACACTGGTATTTTCACGCGTGAAATGAAATGAATTTTTACAGCGTGTTGTGCATCCGTAATTTTGCGAGGTAAGGTAGCGGCGATCTGCTGTAAAATCAAAACGCACACGTGTTTTAAAGTAACGGAGGAAACCTGATTTGAGAGCGCAATTTGCGCAACGGTACTTTGTGTTTCGCGCTTATATGCAGTGTATTCTCTTACATATTTCCTACTTTTCTGTTTCAGTATTATTTTTTAAAAGTTTTAAATAGGCAAAAGTGTAACAATTATTATTTTAATAGGGAAAGCCCTATCTCTAATCGCGGCCATTGATCTCCAATTTTGATATACAAGTTTGCTCTTTGTAGCTGAAGTTCTGTGGTTTTTAGTCCTTCCTTCTTCTTTAATTATATACTTTATTTAAAATGCAAAAAGTACAATAGCACATCTATAAAAGACAACTCGTCACGTTCGTATTCATTATGGGAATATATAATTGAATTGAATACGATAATCTACATACATATATAAAATATATTAAAAATATGATTTCGTACGTATAAAATCATGTTTACCATAACAATATTCAATTCATATTATCATAAATAAATATGATTTTATATATACAAAATTTTTTTATTTGAAAAATTTTTATTTTATAAATTTATATTTCAAAATACAAATATCTATCGTAATTATATTTCGTGTTCGATTAAATAAACTGAAGTCTCATTTCGGATTTACCGATGGGACGTCCCCCCCGTTGAACGGAAAAAACGGAAAAATTCTGAGAATGCATTACGTCCGCTTTTTTCGCCGTTCCACGTACCCGCGCGGCCGCGCGCGCGTTGGATGCACGTACATACACGCCGGCATGCGGAACGGCCGGCGCACACATGACGCCGGCGATCATCCGATATTACGTCATCGTCGCCCTCTCGCCTGAGTCGCGGATAGCGGCCCGCTCTATCGCGCCGCTCCGCCGTGGCCGCTCATACATGTTCGCGACGATAAAGCGGGCGCGACGCAGTGCGCGGTGTGTCGATAAACAAGCACGATCGCGAAGTCACGCGTGTCCGGTCCATCTGGGGATCATCGGGAACGATAAGCTTCTAATCGTGCGATAAGATCGGAGAGATCCTCCCCTCCTCGCTCCCTCCTGTGCAAGCGGAGCTTTGTGCCGAGCCGCGAGACCGCCGTCGACGCTCCCCGTCGCTACGGAAAGTCGCGACGCCCGGCAAATTTCGAAGACCGCCGGACCGGACCGGACCGGACCAACGGTAAGGGACCACGTTGTGCTATTTCCAGAATCCGGGGATAACGCTCTCTCCGCGACGCGAGCGAGAGGCAGACTGACCCAGGTAGCAAGCTGATGCTGTTTATCGACATTTTGACGTTAAAATATTAAACGTAATACGACGTTTAACGAAATGTTGTTAAAAAAACGTCATTTTGACGTTAAAGTGACAGTAAATTAGCTTCCCAACAAACGCGGAACATTATAACAGCATTACAACATCGCGACGTTACAGTAACATTGCGACATTGTCACAATGTTGCTGCAATGTTCTATGTTTTATGTTTGCTATCTGGGGAGCGTTGGACGTGGCGAGTGTCGGTGACGGAATTCCCGCGTTCCAATATGCCGTCGTGTTTCCGACGACGTGTCCACGGGCGCGTCGTGTTTCCGAGGGTTGGACGCTCAATGGTGATCGATGCGATGTGACGAAAGCGTTTCCTTCGTGACTCTCGGAGCGGACATCGTCAACGGCAGTTAATTCCGCTCTTTCCAGCTTGTCGCTGCGTCTCCTGCATATGTAAAATCTGAACTAAGTGTACAGTTAGGCCAGACGGGAAAAGGAGAAGGAAATATTTAGCTGCGAAGCATAAATTAAAAGATATGGTTTACCGGATGTCCGGAGCGTTGTTGCAACGTTTGAAATTGGAGCTCCTCGCTCGCTTAAACGGGGGGTCCGCGTTTGATGTTAATTAGCGCAGAGTCAATTCGACGGGATGCCAACGGGATAGCGCATACATCCATTCGTAACGGTACAGAGTCGTATACGAGAAAATGTAAGGAGAGAAAAGACCGTCGATGACGATCGTGCTCGATTTGGCGATCATGCGCGCAAAATCACCCGCTGCTTGGAGGCGCTCGCATACGTGGCAAAGTTTTGAAAAACTGGTTTTGCGTTTTTCTTTTGTTTCATCAAGTGAAAGAGGTCATGGTCTGCGATTTCTGCGCAAAAGAGATTGGTTGAACATTTCCTCCATTTCTGGAAAAGGAATTTTTCTTAATGTCTATTTCTATCAATGCGGATAAACTTTAATCTCGGTTCAACTAACTTCTTATCTTTCTTTAATTCTTAGAATGAAAACTAATAATATACATATAATAAGGCATAGCCTGATTGCTCATTTCTATGTAAATTGACTTTAACCCCGTTTAATTTACTTTTTATCTTTTTCTGATTCTTAGAACTAGACCTAATGTTGATTAATTTGTATTAGGTAGAAATTATTAGGGCATCAAACAAACCAATCTACACTCTAATAAGTTAAACTAAACTCATATAGACTCAATTGGATAAGTTCAACCAAAAATAAAAGCAAAGAAAACAAAACATCTCTTTCTCTCTAAATTGTTATTAATCGTAAATCGAATCTTATAATTCTCCCATTATAAATCATAAATCTTATATTCCCATTATTAATTCCTAATATCTAATCCTTCTCTCTGGCTCCTTTCCTTTCTCCTTTCCTTCCGCACTCCATTTATTCTCTTCATTAATTCCCAGATTATTCGCCAACTACTGGAACAATAATCAAAACATGTCCTAGAGAAGTTCTCCGTTTTATCAAATTCTTTCTCAAATGGAGCCAACGATCTTCAGATCCTACCCTACCAACTGTCAACCGCACCGATATGGCGTGCCTCGTTGGACGCTCGATTGGTCGGTTTTCTTTCGCGGACATGTTTCGCGCACACAAATCCGTCTTGGCGACGGCCAAGCCAAACAGGCGTCTCGCGTTCGTCCTGCCGGGAGCCCCGAAGCGCCCCGAGTGGCTGCACTCTCCCGCGCCGGAAACGAGACAGACGTACGGGCGAGCGGCGTGGCCGAGACAAGGAGAGACGATGAATAGGTGCGAGACGCGCAGCTATCGAGAGCAGACCTATCGCCGCGACGAGCGTCTGCTGGGGTCAGCTGTCGTGTAGGCGACTCGCGCACGAACACGTTGCAGTTCTACGGGAGTCACGTCACGGGTTCCGTCGCGTCCTCGTTGCATCCGGTGTCGTTTATCTGGCCGCAGCCTCACACTCTTCCGGTCGGCCTGATCATCCCAACGTGGAAGCCTGAAAACTCGCGTCTCTTCAATCTTCCCCTCTCCGATCATCCGTGAGAAACGAGTCGCGAGAGGGTACACCCGCCGACGAGTACGTACGACGCGCGACACACCACCCTGCCCTTCCCCCTCGCGCCGCGAACTCTCCTTCGGCGTGGGCGTGCGTGGCACGCGGCTCGCAGGCGCGGCACAGCGTCCGCCGTGACGTCGACCGGCAAGCTCCGCGGAGTCCGTGACTGCCGAGGACTCGTCCGCCGACGCCAGGATGCCGCGAGCCACGTGCTCGCTATCTGCCCGCGATAATAACATAATTGTCGTCGCAATTCTCGTCTATTTTAAACCGAAACCAATTTCGATATCGCGCGAGGATTCCATTCATGCGGAACGGTCACGGTCAGTCAGTCGAAACGCTTATTCTCTTGCATTTGTGTATGAATAACTACAGAGAGTCGTTACAATAGATTCCGCGCCGCAGGTCTCGTACTTTGCATTGTGCAGTCTGAGTAACTGTGTTGTACTTGTTCGCTTGCAGTTGAATCAAGGCTGCATGGCAACGCCGTCGAAAACGTAAGAAAATGTCCAGGAAGCGCACCAGGGAGGAAACCATGCTGGCTACTGTGTCCCACCAGAACAGCGTTAATGGAGAAAGTGCGTCCTGCTCCAGAGAAGCCTCGCCGGTTCATGCTGTAAGCATTGATAGAAAATCTCAGTGAGAGCAAGTAAACAAAAAAGTTGGTGCTATCGATTTGACATGGAAACGTACCACAAGGCTACTCTAAAACTATTACGTATTTCCCGAGAAATTTATTTTCTCCACTCATGAAAAAATATATGATAAATGACTTTTTCCTCGGATCATGCATATTTAAATGTATGTTTATAGAAGCATATCGTGCATAGATTAACATATCGCAGTTTTATCTCATTTGAATATTCACTTTTGTGAAATTATACAAGAAAAATACGAGTTAGAAAATATACACATACGATACACATGTATGTTTATAGATTCTGTGTATATCGAGTCTACTGTTTTTATACACAATATATTGAGAAGAAACTAATCATCGTGGAAAGTGTTGTCTAGAGATAATACGTAATATTGCTTTTTAACTGATAATAGTCTGGCGTGATTCCAGATTGGCATATCTAATATGATAAAAGCTCGGAAATGCTTTACTGCTCGCACAGTCTTGCGCGGTAGCTAGAAGTGAAACAGTACTCTGGCACACATTGAATTTAAGCATATTGAATATAATCAAATTTTTTATTCATAGTACTATATATAGTACTATTATTCTATAATTACATCTGAAAGTGTTTAAATGCAGTTCCTCAGTCTTTATTTTTAAATTATTAAGTGCTTTCAATATAAAATATTAATTACAATATTTGAGATAGAAAAATTCTATCTCTATTATAAATATATATGGGCCATTCCGCGTGAACCGGATCAGTCACCTCTCAGAAATGAATCAAATTTTGCATATCGGTAGTTTCTGACGAGATAAAACATTG
>VBVQ01003733.1:0-17513 GCA_011636635.1 Tetramorium simillimum
GACTTATATGAGTAAATTTACATCTATAATAGTAGGTCTAAGATTACTCATTCTAATAGTTGTAATTTTACGTGAAAATTTTTTGCAGTGTAGATTATAGATTTGACAACCTCACTCCGCAGAGAATTGTTTCCCTATTGCTAACAATTCCTAAGCAAATGGTTAACTGGACATAATTTTAATTTAATATATTATTTTTATATTATTTTTTATATTATTTTTATATTATTTAATATATTATTTCGTTCAACTCAATTACTTTTTATGAAAATGTTAATGAAGTGGCAACGCAGTTCACAATTATCTTGACAAAAAGAGCTTCAAAGAAGACAACTGCTGAAAGCTTTTATTATTTATAAAAAAATTTTTTAAACGAGAAGAAACAACAATTTTGGGTACGTCCAATTTTTAATGAAGAACGAAGGCACTTGCAGGGAGCAAGTAATAATTTAATAAGAGAAATGCAACACATAGATATCGAAAAATATATCGAATATTTTCGTATAGATGTATTAACATTTTATGAATTATTATAACTTATTAAGCCGAAAATAGAAAAACAATATGTGGTAGAAGGTCTCCAATATCTGCTAAAATACGTCTGGAAATATGCCTACGCTATCTTGCATCGGGAGACAATATGTCATCAATCTCGTTTGATTTTCGAGTTGGACTTAATACAGTCTTATATCAGAAACTTGTGAGACTATTTGGAATGTACTGAAAGACAAAGTTTTTCTCGAAATCACTGAAGATCTTTGGAGAGAAAAGGCTTATGAATTTGAAACGAAATGGAATTCTCCTAACTGTGTAGGGGCAATGGATGAAAGACATATGACAATAGTGTTTCTTTCCTAATATGTTTCTTTCCTAATATAATGTAATTTATTTCCTTTTTTATTATTAATTGAAAAATAAAAAAAATTTTATTTTAATCAAAGATTTAAAATATTAGATTTATAGACGATTGCTATAGTAAACAGAATGGGCTTGCACAAATTCGATACACTTTCCTTTTTACTGGTTTATAATCAGAGCCTTTTATTATCTCGTTCTTGTACAATGGTATGGTACGCACACGTTGTCGTAACGGATGTAACGAACTCTCATTAACATGGAGAAGCAATACCGTAAAACATGCGCAGAAAGAGTTAGTGCAGCGCGCACGAAGAAAACCAAATCAGCAACTTATGACAAACGAATATAATATAATGTAAAAAGAGTAAAAGAAACATAAAATAAGTAATTATGATTAAACACAGTAATATAGAAAATAAAGAAAGAATGAGAGTAGAAATTTAAGTATTCCAACATAAAATAAATTTAATGTTATGTTTTAGGCTCCACCTCATAGTGGTTCCACTTATTATAATTATAAAGGTATCCATAGTATCATCCTCCTGGCAGCTTCAGATGCAAATTACTGTTTTACAACAGTAGATATTGGAGCAGAAGGCAAACGAAGTGGCGGAGGCATTTTTATGGAAAGTCAAACGTTATCTCATCAATAATACATTAAACTTATCTCCTCCAAGATCGATTGTAGAAAATGGTCCACAATTGCCATTCATTTTTGTAGGCGATAAAGCTTTTACATTAACATCTTTCATGATGCGACCTTATCCACATGCTAACAATTTAAATTTAGAACAAAAAGTTTTTAACTATAGACTCACCCGGGCTCGTAGAATTGTGGAATGTGCTTTTGGTATTTTGACAGCACGTTGGAGAATTTTTCGACAACCGTTGTTGACAAATATAGATAGACAATGCAATTGCAATAGTAAAAGCAGCTGTATGTCTGCATAATTTTCTAATACAAAAAGATCTTGCAGTTTCCACTAACAAAAGACAATATATGCCCTAATAGCTAGTAGAATGCTGGCAGTATGCCAGTAGATCCAAGTATGAATATTCAGCAGATTCCTGTCCACTGCGTCCCCATTAAACTTATTTTCTGACAGTACTATCTGCTGCAACAACGTAACAGCAGAAACAGCAGAATGAAGCATGGCGTGCCATCACAAGGTGACGTTAAAAACGCAGCTAATATAAAAACAATACATGCATGCATGTGCATTCATTTCTGCCGTGTTTTTGGTATTATTTCGTGACAGCAGACCATGCTCAATTTCTGTTCCTTATCTGCTGTCGATAACTGATATTGCAGGCTTTGTTTGATATGAACTGCGTTTTTAATGTCAGCAGAAATGCCATGTTGTGGCAGCAGATAGTACTGTCAAAAAATAAGCTTAATGTGGACGCAGTGGACAGAAATCTGCTCAATATTCATGCTTCGATTTGCATCTGCTGGCATCCTGCTAGCATTTGGCTATTAGGGTTTAAACATATATATATATACTTTTAAAGTATTGTAATCTTATCTAATTTAAAAAATCTTACTTTTGTATAAAAGTATATGGAATTACAAGCTTCTTTAATCTTCTACCTTATATAGGTGTGCTACTAATAATAATCATTTTCTATACAATAATCACTGCAAATTCTTGCATATTTGTAAGCATTGACAGCGTAACCAAAGCTTTTAAACCATTTTTCTTGCCTTTCTGCATCTGTCAGGAAACTAAAAATAGAATATTGCATCAATTGAAATTAAAGAATATTTATAATAATATAAATAATATAAATATAAAGTTATAAAATATAACCATATTTTTCTCTAGATTTACTAGACTATACATGTAAAATATTGTCGTGGTAATAAAGAAAAATGTTTTTTCCAGGATACATTACACTTAATTGCAAAGTTACAATTTTAGTCATACTTCTGCCGTATAATGATAACTGAGATAATTATCATTTCGATTAAGGATAGGTTATATTTAGTAAAAATACATAATACTTACATTTTATATTATTTTTTCTACTGATTGTAACTTGATTTTTAGTCCAATGTACAACTGAAGGATTGCAGTAATAGTATGCATAGTATGTACAAACGTATGGCCTTTATGTCTCAGACTCTCAGTTTTTTATCATTTTTTATTCCTCTTTTCGTATGTTTCATAAGCATGCGCGAATGAAAAAGAACGCAAGGGACCAAAGGGACATAGAACAGAGTTCTTTTCTATGTGCACCTCTACCCTCTACCCTCGCACTCCGAAAATAAAGGCAAACGTATGTATTCTACAGCTGCAGTTCACTTTACGCTACAATATAATTATAATTTTTATAATATAAAAAGAAAGCTACAAAAAGAAAAAATGCTTCAAAGAATTTGTAGCATCAACTACACTGCAACTTATGTCTATGATAAGGAGCAATATAAGAATGGCGCAATTACTGGCAGAGAAGAAAGAAGAAATCAGATGAAAAGAAAATAATTAAGAAAATAGAATAAAGTCAAAGAAAATCTCTTTAGAGTAAAAATAATAACACTAAGATAACACTGATTGTGAGAAACAAGTCTAGTACTAGAAAAGGTAAGAAATTATCCTAATTAAAATTATAATTTAAAGTGATATTATTTCTTTTGTTACTTGTAATACGATATCGATAATATCGATAAATAATGTTATGTTGCATTGTTGGAAAATTGTAAACCTTTTCTAAGTTGAAGAGTACGAAATAAACATCTATCTACAAATTAATTTATATATAATGATATAATTATATGATGGATATGCAAAGTCTTGAAAAAAATGTGACGAAAATTAAAAACTGAAACAATATGTCAAAAAGTCACAATTCTTAAGAAATGTAACAAATATCCCAAATAGTCATAATCTCAAAATCTTATTGTTAGAAATGAGACAATGGTTGCAGTTAGCAGAAAAAGCTGCTTTGCAGCAATTGTAAAAATCGTAAATGCATATGCATAAGCTTTTAATACTTGCTGAATCTAAGAGCATATTTTATTTAAATTTATGATTTTTACAACAGTCGCAAAGCAGCTTTTTCTGCTAAATGCATTTTAATGTTACACATTATCATAGAATTTATCAAATGATATATTTATCTTTGTTGCGCGAAGATCAATACAGAATTATAAAAAAGAAAACAGACGTGCGCGTACATATATGTATGCATACAAATAAATAAATTTAAAATCATATTTTTTACTGTAATTTATTTCAAAATATATATTAGAAAATAATTAACGCGTGATTGTAATATTCTAGTAAACATATAATACACAAACAATTAGTAAACACATAGAAAATTGGAAAACATATTTTTACATAAATTAAACAATATAAAAACGTTAACCTTATTATTTAAGAGTATCTAGCTGAGTTTGAATTTTCTCTAAATTATAATAAAGTTCTGTCAATTGCTTCTTGTCAAACTCCGTTGTTAACGTAGATGTTTTATCACCAGTTAAACTTAGTTGGAGCAATGCTACAGGTCGTGCATCTTTGGAAATTGTAGAGGATGATGATTGCACATTTAGGCACCAGTTGATGTCTTTCACCTTGTCAAATGAAAAAGAAATACAGAAAACTATTAAATATATAAATATATAAGAATTATTAAATATATAAATAGCGATTCATTGAATATATAACATAAAATAAAAAACATTTACATTTTAAGTAATTGAGCGATATCTTATATCTATTATTATATCTTATATCTATTATTAATTCTTTGTGAATTTTATATATTTTGCCTTTATGTTTTTTAACTATGTGCTGATCTCTATATTATCTTCAAATATAATCTTATGCCAAAGGTAGAAATATAACTTCATATTAAATTGATATATTTAGTATTACTGATATTAAATGAGCATCTTATGAAATTACAAGGAATTTCTAAGTAAAGAATATCTCTTCAATCAAGAATCGAATTTAAATTTTTTCTTTTTACTTATTAAGAAAAATATCTGGCCAATTCAAATACAAAAATTTGTAACATTTATTTTGATAAACAAATACTAAGAAAAATATTTAATTGACATAGAAACATAGTTCATTCCGTTCTCAATCATCACAATCAATACGGATCATTATTACAGTTTTATAATTTATAAAGTTAAAATAAAATAAAATTTCTGTTAAAATACCTGAATAGGAAAAATAGACTGTTGTCTAAAATTTTCTACAATGCCTTTTCCGTAAGTCACCCAGGCATTTGTAAAAATCGATATTTCTTCTTCATCTAATTTAAAATTGTCTTTCATGACTGCTTCCATCACTGACGGTTTAACAATGCTACATGCAGCTTGCGTATAGATAGACATAATAGTATCCAACAAGAGAGCCAATTCATCTTTTGCCAGATCTAAGGAAACTAACAGCTTTTCCTCTTCCTCTTCATTGAACACTTTTGAATCAATACTGGACTGTAGAGTTTGGCATATGCGGTTGACGAGAAGCCGGAATTTGCTATTATCCACTCGAGCTACTATCTTCAAACCTTGCTCCAATCTATTAAAACAAAAATACAGATAAAAATTACACATTGCTGACAATTTATAATTAACTTATCAGGAACATTAAGAAGTTATCATTGAGAAAATAGTGTGGCATAAAAAATAATGAAAAAGTAAATTTTGCCAATTTCTTATTAAAAAGTTTGCTGTAAGCAGAAAAAGCATTAAATTTAAAACTCTGTATACAAAACAGTGTCCATTGGCAGTATAATTTGCCAGCCAAACTATAACAAAATCTGCTGGTATATTTTGAAAGCAAAGAGTCGCCAAATGTTGAGTAAAACTTACTGACATATCTCAACAACAAATTGTCACCAAAAACCGAACAAGCATAGTTTAACACCAAATTGTAGCCAAAAAGCTAACAAGGTTTCCACAACATAGTTTGATTGCCAAAAATATTTTTAAATTAGATGTAACCAATATTTATGATTGTAGATGTAGCATCCTACTATGTAGATTTTGCTCAATTTTTAGCGACAATTTGATATCAAATTGCATTGTGGAAATTGCTGGATTTTTGGTGTCATTTTTTTATGAAATATTTAACGAGTTAGCAACCGAACTTCCTTGCACCAACTATTATGCCTCGTCTACAATGGCAGTAAGTTGTAAGGTCGTAAGGAAATCAACCAATTATAGTTAAGCTTTAATAAGAAAACTTAACTGTAATTCGTCGATTTACTTGTGACTTTACAACTTACTGCCATTGTAGACAAACCATTATGACACCTGGACATCTCTTTTTCTCGATACTTTCTATTCAAAACCTTTGCTACTTTTGCAAACTCCTTTTTCTTTCATCTTTTCACTTCCAGCCTTCACTTCTCCTAGAAACGTGTACAGAGTGTATATATTGAGTAAACGAATATGTTCGTAGTGTAATGAGCTCAGGATTTGGGTTTGCCCAAATAACTGGGCAAATTAGTCATTCTTGCGACAAATTTTTAGTCTTCTTTTTTTATGGTTTAACGTACAAGGATCTACATACAGGTATACTGCACTCCTGTTATTTTTTTCTTTTTCTAAGTGATTTGATTTTCTTAATTATATAATCCTTTCGGGTAATCTGATAAATTTATACATCACTAATTTTGATGTCAACTTATTGTTAGGTTATGCCACAAGCTTTGCCAGTAATATTGAGCTGATTGCAAACACAGATTGCTATAATATTCGGCACCAAGTTTTGGGCGAATGTGATGCCAATTTGACAAGAATTTCCTAACAAATTGCTTACTGGAATTATTTACAATAATTTAACGCATGTACTTTGAAGTTATGTTGATCCAAGCAGCCATCTTATGGACGAGACGAATTCTTAATATATCATTTTACTCATAATATTTTGATTGTATCATAGCTCCAGTTCTTTCCAAAAAAAGGACTTGAAATATGAATGAATTCTGCATGTGAATCTCTGATATTTCCAATTCACTGAACACACTAACATGTTCGTACTTTAACCATAGATCATGGGTACGTTCCATTTATCGCCCGCGGCGACCGTGGAGTCGTCTCATCCTTGTTTAATATATACTAAACAAGGATAAGGCGATTCCGCGGGCGATAAGTGGAACGTACTTCATGTGTGATTTTAGATATTAATTAACTTGAAAAGATATTACACAGATAAAAGATATTACACAGATATTACTACTGCACTCAATCGCGATATAGTGCAGGCCTTGTAGTTTGTCTTTTTTCTCTCGGAGAATTCTTATATTTTTTTTATTATCTCTTAAATTGCTAAAATATAAAGTACCATAATACATTCTGGCTTTTAAAACTTTATAATGAATGAAAGTTTATCCTATTTATAGTATAAAGGTACTCTTTCACGCTGACGCTGGACGCTCGTTTTCAGCGTCAGCGTGACCAAAAGACGTCACGTGACCAAAAATAAAGATACCGATTCGTCATTTTTGGTCACGTGACGTCTTTTGACGCTGAAAACGAGCGTCGAGCATCAGCATGAAAAGGTACCTTTATACAGGTTTAACAAAATTTTATTTTAAACTTTCTTATAAAGTCACTTTGATCGATGCTGAAGATGATTCTATTGATGATGCATATGATAATTAATGCAATTTTTTACCATAATAGAAAAAAATACAATTTCGTAATTTACATCATTTCAAGAAGCATTCTTTATAATCTTCTCTGTCGACTCTCAACGATAGAAAAAATACGATTATCTCAGCTAATATCCATTTCTGCTAATATAGATTAATTTTAATCTCGGTTTAACTTACTTTTTATCTGATTCTAAAAATTGAAAAAAGATAGAAAATAAACTAAGATTAAAGTTAATCTGTATTAGGAACAGACATAATCTGTTAAAATGAATTTTGTAAAGTTCATTATAAGTTTATTTTGTCAGTAGAGAGACAATAGAATAGCAGACTGGAAGAAAATAAATATAGGCTAAAGGAGAGATAGGCTGTGTTTTCTAGGCAAGGGAGAGAAAATGTAAGTAAGCTCTTAGAAAATGAAGTAACAGAAAAATGTGATTTAGAAATTTAGGGGAAAAAAAAACAAAAGAGATTAAACAAGATTTAAAAGGATGAATTGGATAATGAGAAGAGAACGTTAAAGAAATTATGGATGGAAAAGAAAAAAATAAAAAATAAAGAGAAAAAAGAAAATTATTAAAAAGAAAAAAACAAAGATAATAAGACTATAAAGTTAGGAGAAATCTTTTTGTTAATTTTAAGAGCGAGAAAAATAGAATAGACTATAATAAAGAAAATAGAAAGACGAGTGACGTATGTGAAGAATGATATGGATTGATTATAAACCAAGTCCTGCTTCTTAACCATAATATTGAAGTAGATAATATAGTACATTGTGGAAAGAGCAGAGAATTTGTAATTTTATAATTATTTAATATTCATTTCTACCAATGTAGATTAATTTTCACCTCGGTTTAATTTTCTTTTTTATCTTTTTCCAATTCTTAGAGCTAAAGATAGTTTCAAGAATAAGAAAAAGATAAAAAGTAAGTTAAACTAAAATTACAATTCATTTACATTTAATAGAAATAAATAAGGGATGATGCCTGACTTCGTGCTGGTAACGCGAATAATTATATGGAAGGATCCTGTGTTCAAATCTCAACGGCTTCTCTCATACATATATCCCATTTTCACCGAAGTCACAAAACTTTTTAAGTTATAGTCTAGGTGACATTAGGGATTATTATAAACATAATATTAGACGCAATTATAATATTATGGGATCTAGCTGCCTACCTTATACAACTAATAAAAATGATGTATTTAAGAATTCCATTCTACAATTTAATGGACAAATATTTTTTTGTGATAGAGAAAAAGTTCTCAAAATATATTAATTCTCTATCTAAATTAAATTCTCAGATAATTAGAAATAAATAGATCGTAATATTACTTCCCCTAGACAGCAGAAATAAATAAGCTTTAAATAAAATATCATCTTTCATAATGAAAGTTTAGCAAGAGACAATCTCTTTCCATTAAAAAAGCAATTATAATTGAAACAAGAGAAGTTATGATTCATAGTCATTAGCTCTCCTATAGGATCGAAAATGGACTTGAGCTATAGCAAGTTTATTGAAGAAAAAATATAGAGAACCATCTTTATTTGTATTAGCTGTTGAACACATTTTACCATTTTAAATCTTAAACATACATGTTATTACCCTCACTGATCGACAGTTATATTTATTATATACGAAGCAAAATAATGACATTGAAAATTATATGAACTATTGTCACCGAAATATGATAAGGTATTGGCGCTTTTTGAAGCTAACGCATTACAACTAAGAGAAACGATGACTTACATTTGACAATCACTTAATAAGTGTGAATAACATGCAAATTAGTGATCAAAATTTGGGTTAATTACATTAAACGAAAGTCAATTTTGAGATTGTAAACTCTTTGTGTCAACTGCAATTGTTCTTATCGAATGACTGTCATATATTTTTTATACATTAGCAAAGTTCAAAACAAATCTTTTTCCACTCAGCGTTTCTATACATACATAGGTACATGTGAAAACCGAGGTAAGATAAATAATATGTATACTGTGCCCTCGTTGCAATTAAAATAAGAAATTTCAAGTTTTAAAAAAAATTACGACAAACTAGACGCGAAATCGTATGGTGAATTTGTTCAGTGCTAAACATTGCTTTTTCGAAAGTTTCTCGTCATGAAAAAAAAAAAAAGAAAGAAATTATTAACTCAAACACATATTCATGTGTTAGTCGAGCTTAACGCATACAATTTATCTAAAATCTAGATAAATTTCAATTTCTTTGCTTGTTGCAAAAGTTACAGTTTACATAAATAAAATATCATGAAACGTACAATGTTAGCTATAGAAATGGCGCTCTTTAAATTTTCCCTCGGCGAACAGTCATAACGTTACAAGTCAATCTATTTTCGGGAATGTATTTTGATTCGCAGAAAAATATTCGTATTTTATCTCCGATGTATAGTCCAAGGTGTGTATGTGTCTATAGGTATAAGATACAAAGTGTGTTCGTGCGTCGGAAACAATGAGGACTAGCAAGTAGGTGGAAAATATTATGTTGCACAAATGTACCCATTTTTCAGACACCGCACCGTTTTGTTTTTTTTTTTTTTTATGAATTAGAAACATATTATTTCTAAACGTTATCGGTATATTTCCTTATCTTAGGATTCTAACGCTAAGTGAATATATAATATGTATGCACGTGGATGCCAGTACAGAGAACACGTTTTGTTACTTTACATTACATTAAATGTAATAATCGCGATATTTTTTCAAAAAATACCGGGCTCGCGTGTTGCTATTGCCAATTAACAATTGCAAGAAATACTATGGGAGACACACACAATCATCCTGAACACAGAAAGTTCTTAATACAATGAACGTCAAAATGTTCCTTTTCCTGTTTTTTTCTTCTTTTTTTTTTATCTTTTTATGCTCGCCATCTTCTCTCTGAAAATGCACAGATGATCTGCCCTGGCTTCACACTCGGTAGTTAAAATTGCATCTATAGATTAGGTCTGTCTGTCAATAATAAACATAAGAGAATATTAGGCCGTGGCCTCCTCCGCATCGCCGTTATTCTCGGCCTCGGCGCACTTCTCCTCCAGTCTCGACTTCTTCTCGGGACTCGCACCATCCTGTGCATCCTCCGCTGCATCAGCTGCGGCTGTTGATTTCCTCTTTACACAGCAACTATCGGCTGGAGCATCTGAAATCGCAAGGAGAAATATATTACTACATTGTAAATTCTTTTTCTTTGAGTGCAACTACGACAAAAATTTCTCTGGATAACAATATACCTGTCGAGTCTCCGTTTTCCGTAGACTCTGCTTCCTTCTCATCGACCTCCTTCTCCTCGCTCGAGCCATTCTCTTTGGTTTCCTTCGTATCTCCATTTTCAGAAGTCTTGGAATCCTCGTCAATTTCCTCTTGCACCACCTTCTCCTCCTCCACTACTTTCTTCTGAGGGGTAGTGACTTTTGTTTCCCTAAAAATCATAATGTAGATATAATATTCTACCGTACTGTATTAATCTATTAATATTCATTTCTACCAATGTAACTTTTTATCTTTTAATTTTAATCGTGGCACTTTAACTTATTTTTTATCTTTTTTCTAGTTTTAAAAATTAAAGAAAAATAAAAAATAAATTAAGATTAAACTTGGTAAAATGGCATAAACGTACAATACAGACTAACAAATCCTTTTTTTTTGGTAAATCAAATATTGACTAGAAAAGCTATACATTCAACAATCAAAATAAGTTTACTAATAACTTAAAAACTTATCTTTTATTTAAATAATTATGTAACTTATCCTAATCCATTCCATCTAAATAACTATAACTTATCATTAATAATTGAACGTATATAAGCAAGAATCCTTGATAAAATAAATTATTGACTACGAAAACAAACGGTAAAATTAATTCCATCTTAACGAAAGTAATCATCTTCTTCTTGTGATGCCGAGAGCCATGACGAAACCGCGATAAAAACCGCGGATATACATTTCCCGTACTTAAAATCGGCAAAGCTGTCGCTGGCGCGCTCCAGCTTCGGTATTTGCTGCCGTTTCACATTGCTGGCTGGCAACAAGGACGGCACGACGAACCGAGAGAAATAGAGACAGGACGCCGCCAACGGTGGCGGCATCTAACGAGTTTAATATTATACCCTCCCCGCGACCCGACCGCCGTCCATTCCGCCAACCCCTCCGCCGGGGTCGCCCCCTCGCGTCGCCGACCTCCGCCGCTGCCGCCATCGCTACTACCACAACCATCGCACACGCTTGGGCCACGATCTCCACACTGACAAGGCTTCAGCGTGGCGAATCGTTGGACGCTCGCGGTCGTAAACGCGGCGTATAATACGTAACGCGCGATATACACGCGCGTCCTTTTACACGGCTCTCGAGGCATCGTACCTTACGCGTGCGGAGGGAAACCGCGAAGGATGCCGTTACTCGCGCGTCTCGCGAGCGACGGGGGATTGAAACCGGTATAATTGAAAGCCGATCAAAGGATAAATATAGACGAGACGCTTCTTTCGCGCGTCTATCGTGTCGGGAAGTCCCTCGTCGGGATTATACCGGGGGAGAATTCTTCGCGGGCCGGTAGAATCGCCGCCTCCGTCATCATCATCGCCGACTACGTCTAATCGACGCGAGCCGGCAGGATCGATACACGTCGTCGACCGCTTTTGGGTCGAGGCGCGAGACGAAGGAAGGGACAGGGACAACGACGACGATTTCTCTCATCGAGAGCGAGCGAGGGAGAAAGTCACGTGAGAAAGGAACCGCGAGACGTGGAGGGATCGTCCTCTTCGCGTAACAGCGAGGGTGGTTGCCGCGAAAAAGGACGCGTGCGTGTGTATACACATGTACACACGTATGCATGCACGCGCGCGCGCACATACATATACATAAACGACGTAAACAAACGAGCGGAGTGATCGAGCGCGAGGGACAAAAGGAACACGAGGCCGCCGCCATCGTCGCCGATCGGCGGCGATGCGCTCGTCTTCGATCGTGCGCGGGCGGTCGAGCGGACGCGGGGGCACGGGGAGCACGAGAGGAAAGGAGAGAATCCGGCGCGGAACGATGCCGCCATAAAACCGCCGCAAGTAGAGCACGCGTTGGGTCGGATAGCGTCGCGCTCGCTCGCTCGCGCGCGCGCGCGCGCGACGGCAAGGGCAGGTAATTTCCAGCGATCGTTAGGCGTACCGCGAATCGGCCAGCGAGTATTGTCGCGGCGCGAGAAAGAGAGAGAGAGCGAGAGGGGCATCGCTCGCTTATTCGTTCCCCCCCGGCGCGCACCGCACGTCACCCCTTCCTCTCCTCCTCGTGCTCGCCAACCTTTCTCGTCATCGTCTCCGCGATAATTCGAAAGCGATCGGAACGGCGAGGACGACGAGGGGAACGACGACGGTGACGGCGGTGTCGTCGCCGTTGGCGATAACGGAGCGCGGTTGACGGACGCGAGGAGATCGCCCGTGCGATCGGCGAGAACGCACGCCGAGAGGAGGGAAACCGACGCCGTGTTAACGCGCGATTTTTCCGCCGTCGAATCGATACCGCCGTTTACCGCGTACTCACGCACTCCGACGGACGCATATATATACTTACTTGACCTCCGTGTCCGCCATACCGATTGATTTGATCGTGAGAAATCCACGCACGTTACTGCACACGAACTCCGTGAAAGCACACCTCAACCGACACGGCGGTTACGCGTCTTCTACGCACCGGTAAGCACACGTCGAGAGATTCCGGTAACACCGCTGCCGCGTACCGACGCGCAAATGGCAGAGGGAAACGCGCACTGATTCGCCCGAGACCCGAGCGACTCGGCCCGGCCGGCGGGCCGGCGGCCTTCAAACGCTTTTCTTTCCCGCTCGTTTACAGATGGCGCGCCGCTCGCGTCGCCGACACACGCGCGCGCGCCGCGCACGGGTCTACAAGGGAAAACTTCTCTCCGTTGGAAACGAATGAATAATGGAAAACGCAAAGAGAAATATTAGAAACACTTGTGAAAATAATATCTAATACTCATGACGTATAATAAACATCACAACAGTACATTCTTGTTAATTATTGAGTTCGTAGCTGGATATAATAATCGAAAATAGCGTAATGTTTAGTTGTTCCGTAGAGTTTACCAAATAATAAAATTTTACATTAATTTTATCATGAGAAAAGGCAACTTTCTATTTATAAGATTGAAAATACTATACGTTCGTGATGAGATATATTATTCCGTATTCATAATTGCAAAGTGAATCGACTGAAGTTGTATCGATCCCATTCCTCATTTCTAATACATCAATACGTTTATTGCGGATGAACCGTTATATTTATTCCTTGTTCCTCATGTCTTATTCAGTGCGTCTCGGTCACCATTGTACGATTCTCTCTCGCGCGCGATATTATCTGCGAAGCTATCATTCGTATCAGGCATGCTGATCCTGTTAAACTCCACGCCTGCATTTTCGTGAATCCATCAGTGTGAATTATCTGAGGAATCTAAATCTCTGGATCTCAGACACGATCGTGATCGGCAATAGTGAGTAGAGCCGGCGGCACTTCCAATTGCGCTAGACGTCGGGGAGAGATCGCGTTTGAAAGCATTGACGGAACGCGTCCACGTGCTACCCACGCCGACGAAAGTGATCGAAAGCGAGGCAGAAAATAAGAGGAGTACAACATTGCAAACGTGGCCATTCAATTATTCGCGGCACGAAGCTCGCGAAGGCAGCGACATCATCTCGGTGATGTCTCGACGATATTCCCCACTCTCGGCGAGCTTCCCCCGCTTCTGCGTGGCTCGTCCAATTGGATCCCATCTCGCATCGAAAAATACGCGCGCGCGCGCGCTTCCGGCTGCGCATCGGTCGGTTTATTTCACGCAAAACGTATCGTGTTTCGCCTCTCGCGCGAAAACATCCGACTTTGTGCCGCATGGAGGATGACTCGCCGATATCGATTGAGTCGTGACTCGTGCTCTCGCATCGTCAACGAGGGTCGCCGCCGCGTTCTTCGGTGGATCGCTAATATACATATACGTTCCGTGCGCGCGCGCACGCGACGCGCTTGGGAAAGTTCTAGAAGTTTCACAGTATGGCAGCGCTTCCGGTGTATGGGAAAGGTGCGCGACGAGTGGCGCATCGCCGCCCGCCGCCTTCGCCAGTCCATGTTACAGGTTGCTTTTCGGGCTGCTCTCGATAAAACGTGAGATTTCCCTCGTGGCAACACGACGCTGCAATAACGTCGCGCCGCTTGCCGGAGAAATCGGCTGCCCCCTCAAGCGGACCGTTCGATCTCTTTTTAGGAACAGGTTCCGTTCACGGTGTTCCTAAGCTTCCGCTTTCTTCAAATTTTAATTTTAGATTGAATGCTTAAAATTTTCGAACATTTATTTCTATACTTAAAAATAAGATAAATATACATTGGTCGTTAAGGAGAAAACAAAGATTTTTTAAATATAAAAAGTGCAAGTAATACGAACAGATCTCTTGCATCATGACGAGGGGAAAGGGTCATCACGAAGAAATAAATATGACTATGTCTCTAGAGATCTTACATTCAATTCAGGATGCATTTTGTCGTAATACTCGTGCTTTGTGAGGCGTAACTGCATTAGTTTCGCTAATTTCATAGCCGAATGCCTTTACGGTAAATATGAAAGCAAGTAGCAAATCCCCCTACAATTCCCATTTTAGTTCTCTAGTGAAAAATATCAAAATATTAGGAAACGTATTTTAGGAAATGTGTCTTGAAAATAAAGCGTCTTTCCAAGAAACGTCCCTCGGACAAGACCTAAGGGTATACTTGAGATAATTTATTATTAATCATCGTCGCGGCGCGAACGCAAGTTTTTGGCCGTGCCACGTTTGCAGTAACGTGCCGTGCCGCCCGTTCCGTAAATATATTTTTTGTTCTGGCACACGTGCCGGCAGAGAGAGAGAGAGAGAGAGAGAGAGAGAAAGAGAGAGAGAGAGTTCACGTAAGCACGAAGATAACCGGAGCGAGCAGCAGCTGCCATGCACCGTGCGCAGGTGAGGCAAAGAGCGGCCAGATGCCTCTTTCCAAGCATCTTTTGGGCGAAACCGACTCCGGGTCGTACCTCTACGTTCAGAGCTGCTCAGAGTTTTCGACGGAACTTTCACAGAGGAAAGCAATGCGCGGGATATACGCGTGCGCCCGTAGCGAGAGGGGAATAGTCTTCTTCTCGCTCTCTTTCATGCGCGCTCCCTTTTTCTCCCTCTCTCTCTCTCTCTCTTTGTTTCTCTCTTCTTTTTACGCGTTCTCTCTTTCTCTCACTCACTCACTCACTCACTCACTCTCTCTTTCTTTCTCTCTCTCCGGGCTGTCTCCCACGCGCTTCCGCCGAGGCTGAAATTCGCGGCGATCGTGGCTCGTCTCCCTTCTTCCTTTCGGCGTCTTTACGTAAGCGGCCATAATATAAAGCGGCGGTAATAAATTAATATTTGCTTTGTTAATCGTAATGAGGATTATCCGTGTATCGATAGACAATTGTTTCTGAGGCGCTCACTTGGAACTAAATGCTCGATAAGGGCCGTGTCCGCGTTTCCATTGCGGCGGCGGACGCGCCCGCCCCGCGGGGTCGCGGATCTATTCCAACGACAGTAACCTATATTCGTCGGTGGCAACACTTTTGCCCACCACTGTGTCGGGTCTGCTAAAGATAGCGGCGCGCATCTAAATTTTCATTTCGCTGGACTGAATTCCGCGCCTCGCGCACCGATGTCGCTCTTATTAAGGTGCACTTCACCATGCACTTTCGGGTCTAGGTTCCCGAGACAGCGAACATTCATACTTATGCTCTCACGAGACAAAGAGAAAGAGTGAGAGAGAGAGAGAGAGAGAGAGAGAGGAATGAGCGAGAAGGGGTGGAGAGGGGAGGGATCAGAATTAGAAATGGAAATACACTAGTGGCAGTCGACATGTATTTCCAGTGGGGCCTACATACGAATACGCTTATTAATAGCGCCCCGAATAAATACCGCCCCAAGGATACGCGGAGTATTGCGTTTTCGCGATGATCGTAAAGTCCGCGTGAAAGCGCACGCGAAGCGTAAAGGAACCTATTAAAGAAATCTGCATAATGAAGCGGTATATTAAGATTATAAGATCTCGAGGGCAGATATACTCTTGACTTAAGAAGACAGATCCCGTCGTCGTGGACGTTAACATATATCAAGATGATGAGTGTGAGAGAGAGAGAGAGAGAGAGAGAGAGAGAGAGAATGGAGAATATCGATTATGTGGTTGACATTAAAGTGGCGGAAAGCGCCATGCGATTCATCTAGACTAGAATCCGAAGTAACGAAAAAAAGTCTTTGTTGGAAAAGGTCTCGAGCATTTTTATTGAGAATATGTGCAAGTCTCTGAAGATTTTGATTTCTACTGTGATTTCCCGATTGTACTCGCGTAGATTAGACGAAGAATCGAGAAATCGTTTTATGCCCATCTTTTCTCGACGAGATGCTCCACCTAAGGAAAACGTGCTTTCCTTCGACAAATTGACTCGCCGCTTCGGGTCATGGAATCAATAGAGAGCGCGTGGACGCGCGCATCCCGTAGGGTAGAATCAAACCGAGCTTAACCCTAAACAAGCGAACAGGTCCTTTGTGTATCTCCAACAGTATTGGAACACGCAAACAACAGTGGTATACATGCAAATTGTGTGGATCATCTTCGCGATATGGGGCACGTGGCACGTGAAAAACAAACAATGCACACATATCTACCCAAGAACTCGTAAAAAAGTTTCAAGTCGCAATAAATGTCTGTATTGCATATTCGCATGCTTTAATATCTGCATATGAAATTGTTGTACAGTAAAAAATATTAATAATTTTCGAGATATAAATTTATGTGTGTCCGAAAACGATCATCTTAATTGTTACTACATTTTTATATCTTATCTTCATGCACTAAAAAAATGTACTAAGAGCAAGTAAATTCTTTTACTTTCTTATTATTCTCGTTTTTTAAATAAAGGTTTTGTAATTGTAATTAAAAATTTTCATTTTAGATAATATTTACTTAAATGTACAATATTTACTTC